>JASANE010024787.1:0-23419 GCA_030248225.1 Trileptium ribeirensis | reverse complement strand
CGAATCAAACCTATTTTTTGGCAAAAGTTATGTTCAAAAATACCTAAAGTAAACCAAACGGTAAATATTAAATTGGAGACGGACACAAATTAAAGTAAATCGTTCAAGAAAAATTCGTAAACACTTATCTATTATTGTTAGACAGCTGCTAAAATATTTCGCAAAAGAATTGCTCTTATTGCCTTTCCGAAACACTGTATTTTGCTTCAGACATTTCTGTAATAAATATATTACAATATTGCTACATATCAGATAATAGTACTTCGAAATAATCATATCATACTGTTTCAAATCGAGTTGTCATTGCGAAGTTGTACATTGGAACATCATCGATACTTCGTGAAATCATGACTATGGGAAAATGTGGCACTCGAAAGGCGTGTCTGAGGGACCACACGCTTCAACAAATTTGCTAGTGCAGTTTCTAAAGAATATGTGTCCCAATATTGAGACACAGGACGTTAAAAATGATAAAGACCGGTTAGATCTGATTTCACCAATCAGAATATAAACTCACAAATCCATAAAGAATGTCCAAATTGCGCTTAATTATAGAATTCCAAAACAGGAGTATATACCGCGAAATATAAAACATCTTAACTTTAGAATAGCTCAACATACACCATATTCAGTGCACCAGGAATACTTATTGACACATTGTGGCGGTATATACGTACAGCATATTTGAACACATACCAAATTTTGATATTTTTGTTGCGATAACTTAGCAAAGTTAGCCCCCGACACATTCACGTTTAGTGGACAAGATATCCAGTGTAAGTTTAATACAACGAAACCAACTTGTTTAACGAGTTAAATTACCTTTTAGGTCGATCAATCACGCCCATAAGAATATAGCCAACTTTGTCGAAATTTTGAAGTAAGCGGAATTTGGTCAGATTTTGAGCTATATTGTACATAGATCCCAAATGACGAAAACAAAAAGGAATCATGCCACGTTCTCACCTTGTGTATAACGTTAGATTCTCCGCGTAGAATGATCGTGTAATATTATATCTCTCTAAGCCTAAGTCTAAGACCAAGTCTTAAGCTTAGCGTGGGCCTACACTTAAATTTGTCCTACGGCACCTATGTCAAATTCCCGCATCTGCTATACGGAGAAACGTGATATGGTCCAAAAAGTTAGAAACTCACATCGGATCAAGGATGAGGAAACAAAACTAGCTGCAGGCAGATACTTCTTCGGCAGTGTGTGCGATAGACGGAGTGTCTGTCAGGGGTGGTCAA
This sequence comes from Trileptium ribeirensis, assembly GCA_030248225.1. Classification (NCBI taxonomy): domain Eukaryota; kingdom Metazoa; phylum Nematoda; class Enoplea; order Enoplida; family Thoracostomopsidae; genus Trileptium; species Trileptium ribeirensis. Next base: position 22,171 of record JASANE010024787.1, on the reverse strand, counting down.
GATCCACCAATGTATCACTAAATGAAAGATCACCGTTTTCATCAACGTCCAGACTTGCACAACGATACAACCGTCCCGAGATAATAATTCTAAGTGCCACCATCCCTTTTCTCAGACGGCACCATTCCTTCTATAACCAACCGTTTGTCGGCATATAAGCCCCCAATAACAGCTTGCCTTTTGATGACTTCCAGCTCCCTCTGACCGCGAGCATAGAGTTGCTCGATTTTTTTCATATCAGTTTCGTGACGATATTCATGAAATGCATCGCGTATTCGTCGCCTTGCATATAGCCGGAAGTAGTAAGCATCGAATGCTGAACCAGCTCGTAATAATTGTTTGTACAGCGACAAAATGGACACTTTGGTAACAGCCATAATTGAATTTAGCCGTAAAAAGTTACTTATGTACGTTTTGGTTAATGAATTATAACACCATTTTCACAAAATATGCAGACTAAAATTATAAAGTGATCTAAATACAAATCACCTAGTCACCAAGTCACAAAATCACAAATCACCTAGTCACCAAGTGTGGTTTCATCGATAGTTGTCACTATGTGTAATCGCCTGTAGCAGGCTTTGTGTTCGACACAATAGATACACTTTGTGATTTGTGTTATGCACCACCATAATCTCTGGAGCGTCAGTATAAAATATTATATAATGGATTAATAGCATTGTATTCATAATTCAATGGACGTCCTATCTACTTCGCATAATGCAGCATTAGGTCTCACAGCATAATATATGTTTTAAAATGGGAATTTTTGAGAGATGATCGAAAGAAAATTATTCGTTCGAAAATAGAATTTCATCCCCGTCGGGTTTACTCCGAGGGTAATTACAGCCAATTTGTGGTTAGTTTACAATTTATAGTTTCTATACTCGCTGCTCAGCTACAGATTTTTCTGTATATACCGGGGACCGTAACATTTATTGCACGAGTCTAACAGAAAATTATATGATCAATGTTGCCGGAAATAATTTTCTAAGTTTCTCAAATTGAAATAAGGCAGCATTGCAAATAAGCGGATATTAGAAACTATAAAAGTGGACCAACAACGACGTGTCTGGCTACGAACTTTTACCACAAATCTCGGATACCTAACATTAGTAGAGCGTCTGGGTCCTGGTAAAGTCATCACATTGGCCGTCCATTATGGTCAGCAATATGGCTAAGAACTGGACTACAGACCGCATAACTAAATATCTAGCAAAAGGTATATTAACGTATTGATAAACACACAAATATTTGATGTCAGCTCTATTGTAGCTCACTTTAAGCGATAACATGTATATATTTGAACAATAAAGAATTAAGCTCCACTAAACTTAAAACGATCCCACTGACCATCATTTCGTGATTGTAAAAAATTGCGTTACTGAGCGGGTTCCAGTCAGTCAATAATAAATATTCTCTGTTATCGAATATCAAAAAAGTAAGCAAAATTTTGTTAGATTTTAATTAAAATGAGTTATGTTCGTCAAAAACAACAGACAAACTACTAATGGACCGTTTCATTTATTACGTCATAAGGATTTGTTTGGGAATAAAGAAGAGTCCTAATTCAAAACTCGTAAACGATATTGAACAGTCGTCGTTATAATAATAATGATGGTTAGTTGGGTCATTTATGATTAGTTATACCATAGCGACAACACCCAATAAGACCAGACTATAATTTTTTAAAAATTTCAGTCACGAAATGCATTTCCCGGGATATATATTTTCTATCGGATGCACACATGCGTGGACAAAATACAAACAAAATGATGCCGTAAAACATAATGAATCTGTAAACCAACACGACGTCTAATTGTGGCTCAATTCAATTCGATGATCATAATACTTGTGCTGAGAGAATTTTGTTCAATTCGCACATGCAAATGATAACGAGTGGCCAGACCAAAAAGAATAACTCAAAGGCCAAATTTTATGAGCATACCTACGTTATATAGCAGTAATTATAATTCTTATATCAGAGTGTTCTTATTCCTCATTAGGTGAAAAAAATTACCCGTCGCAAAATGGTCAATAAACAATTATAATACGTATATACCTGAACGGAAGCTGCACATCCAATCCATCAAATAAAGACATCAACCTCTCACTAAAAATACGTTGACAGTTTATCAGAAAAGATCAGGAATTACTCTTAACTGTCGACAATAAATTATCAAAAGGAACCCAGCCCCACGCATGTCAAGGAGCTTTATGACATGCCGCATTGTAAAAGGGACAGTGGTTGCATATCAACCTTTCATATTTTCATTAAAATTTGATACTTGGCTAAGTTACAATTTCAGTTTCTCTTGCAGGCAATCTGTAAAAAAATTTCCGAAATCGGAATTCGAAATAGGGACGATACGTTCTTTAGCATTTCCTAAATTCTATTTAACGACATATTTAACCAGCTACACTTTCAGTCTAGTATCTCGAATGTCATTATGTTTAATCATTTGTAACAGGCTATGCATATAAGAGTTTAAAACTTATGAAACCACTGAAGCCTTATTATGCTTGTCCGGTAGAAGTTGTCAAACAACACCAGCATATAATGCTTGTCACAAAACCTATAATAGCTTATCTAAGCACGCAGAAAACGCCTCATACGCAAAAAAGTAATTCTTTCAGTAATTCAGGTTTATCAAACCTCGACCATCAGCATCTCGAAGACACTTGAAAAAAATAAGGTGTAGTCATGTTGGATTCCAGTTGGCGATGCTATCGTGTTTAACGTGTTGAATATTTAAGAAGGCCATTCTAAAAATGTCCATGAAGGCAATATATGACCATACAACTGAAGACATACTACATTCTAAAAACAGGGTTAGTCAAACCCGTAACTCGTTGAAAAGACACTAAATATTCAAGCTGGGCTCTTGATAACCAAACCATTCCACTCAGCCCAGAGAAAAAGTTGAAATCGTTGAAACACCTGCAAAGGTGTATTAGTGAAGTCGGACTCTCTGGAGAAGAAATCATTACATTCTGCGGGCTTAATAACATAATAGACACTCGTTTTAAGATAAAACGCAATAACATGGAAAATGGTTATTCCTGTATTATATATAGGGTTGTCTAAACCGTTAAACAAATTGGTTTCATTGCTTTAACATCATAACAGGTGTGTTATTAACCCTGAAGGACGGTGCCGGAGCAAAATTTGGCAATAAAAATAGTAAAATTTCGCAACTTTTCAAATATATAATGTTAAATTCATCTCATGGCTATTTTTTCGGACTTGTTTTCGTCATGTTGTACGCAGTGCGCAAAAATCACGAGAGCGCCTAATTTGACCATGTTTACTTTTTAACGGTCCTAAATCTGATTTTGGCCTAGCCAGATACGAAAAATTTGATTTTTGAGACCCCATAAACACGACTGGACCAAGTTTCGGAATGTAGGAAGCTAACTACGTAGGTAGTCAAAATAGTGCTCATAAAGTCACTGGAGTGCCCCTTTTGATGAAGTTTATTTTTAACGGACCTAAATTACACTTTGGGTTAGCAGATACGAAAAATAACATTTTTGGACTCCCGAAAAAGTCATTAGCTCAATTTTAGGGATATAGGAAGCTCTGTAAGGTAGTCAAAATAGTGCTCAAAAAGTCAGTAGAACGCCCAAATTGATCAAGTTTTTTGTCCTGGGGTGCCGATAAAGCCAGAAAAACCGAATAGGACCCCACAGATGCGGTATTTGGATAAATTTGAGTTCAAAAGCTACGAACTAGCATGTTTGGACCAACAATTGGATATAAATACTGAAATCCAGACAAAGTCATAAGTACCGCTAAAACTGACTGTCCCTCGGTCGCGACGAATAAATTTATTCTAAAAACAGAATTTGCTATAATTTAAATAGGTTCGAAATCGAAGTGGCTCGCTCGAGACTCATTAGCGGCTCAGTCGAAACGTGACGGTAATTTCTGGCGCGCACTTTATCTAGGACTGTTGGGCTTTGAATTTTTTAGGGAATTGTCCAAATTGCACAAGGCACCATTTTCCAAATGTATACATATTGTCTTTCAATTTTCAGAATTTTTCAGTCAAATGTTTAGCGTAGTCTTCAGACAAATATGAAAAATTTCTCTTATCAGATTTTTGATTTTTCCTAGTTTATAAAGTGCCAAAAAAGAGTAACAGAATATTCTTATAGTCTTCAGAGAAATATGAAAAATTTCTCGTATCAGATTTTTGATTTTTTTCCTAGTTTATAAAGTGCCAAAAAAGAGTAACAGAATATTCAACGCGAGAGAAAGTTCGCTATTTCTTTTTTAACTCTTTAAATCTTTTCAATTCTTTTTAATTTGAAGCACACAGCAAGAAAAATATTTTGTTTGGTTGGCAATGTTTTAGCTCAAGCAAAAAATTCAAGAAACAAAACAAAATAAGTGCACTTCTAAAAAATCATAAATACTCATTTTTTGGCAAAAATGGGCCAATTTTTAACGGTTTTTGGTCATTATTCCAGACAGAGTCAAGATATCTTATGGACATGGCAACAGAAGCATCATCATCGCCTATAACTCACTCAGCAAAATGAGTCTTTGCAACTGTCTAATTCGTCAGAACGTCGCCGCTTGCATCGTCAACACCGCTAACATCAAAATTGCTGCGTGGTTTACTACCGGTCACCATCCAACGAAGCCATGACGAACACTAGGCTCATCAACTACTTGTTATCATTGTGTGTGAAATGTGACGAACTTTTACTGCTTGGGACTTCTACTACTCAGTGATAATTGGATCACGCCCATTTGGCCGGCGACTTATGGTGAATTTATGAATGTGACGTTTGACTTTGGTGTTACACTGTTTGCCTTTGAACCAACTTGCAAACACAATACTCTTGATTTAGTCCTTTGTACTGCTGATATCATCGACAAAGTCGTGGGCGCACGGGTGGGGAAAAGTGACTATTTCCACGTTAACTTCGAACTGACTTGCGGCACTATAACTCCGCCCAAAATCACAAGACTTTGTTGGAGCCCAGCCGATTGGGTCGCCTTGTCGAATTACATCACTGCCAACATGAACATTCACGATAGTATGTCCGTTCACGATATATAGTCACAGATTCTTATGTGTCTTAACGACGCTATTCGCATGTGTGTCCCGCGTTTTAGGTCGTTGAGCCGAAAGTGCCCTCCGTGGGCAGACCATAGATGCCGTAGAATAACTTAACTGTCAGCGTAACGCCTACAGACTTTAAGCGATGACGTACCGAGCCATTATGGTTGAACTATCTTCACCTTTTTCTTGTAGCAAATATAGCTGCGTCATTTGTTATCTCTCGCTGCTTAAATCAAAGCGCTCAAAACTATTCTAGTCATGTCAATGCTTCCCGCAAAACATCAACACACACACTCCAAATTCGGTCTACGTATGGAGATATTGTCTCAGACCCAGTAGCTGTCGTGAATTCTTTCAATACATATTTCAATTATGTCTTGAAAACTGAGAACCTGACAAACTTTCCGCAACTATTTTTCCGAACGACGCTGTGTTGCATCCCATTGACTTTTCGCCAATAACTGCCTCCAAAACACTAAAACATTTTCAAAAGCCAATCATCACCAGGCCCCGATGGTATTCAAACACTTTATTCATAAATTGTTGAACAGCGCTCTTCCTCCGTCTATCTATACTCTTTCGAGTCTGTCATTCTTCCTGCTAACTGGCTTTTCGCCAGCGTTGCCCTGATATAGAAGAAGCGATCCAAGCTGGACCCAGGTAAATGCAGACCTATTAGCTTTATTGCACCTTGCTCTAAAGCAAAGGAATCTATAGTCAAACCGTTTATAGTTCGTTTCATGACCAACTACAACCTCTTCTGTCAGAGCAGTTTGGATTCCGTGACCAGCGCTCAACGACTCTTCACCGTGTCAATCATCTTGTCACTTCATATATTGACTCTAAATACTGTGCGGACAGCTTTCTTCTGGATCTGAGAAAAGCTTTTGACGTAGTCCTTCACCACCGACTCCTGATCAGCATCTGCGGCCAACTACTCAAATGGATTGACGCTTTTCTTGCTAACCATTCCCAATGTTTCGGACGAGTCATCATTTCTTGTTCCTGTCTGCAGCGGCGTTCCGCAAGGGTCTGTCGGCCAAGACACTCTTTCTTTTTTACGTTAATTACTTTGGTGCCAGCATCAAGAGTCGCGTCTGGAACTTTGCCGAACTACCTGCCTCCTACATTCAATCAGTCAGAACGATACAACTAACGACAGAGGAAACTCCAGTTTGATCTTAATGCTAGTGACGAGTGGGCAAATGCTTGTCGCCTGTCGTTTGCAGTATCTGAATGTGAAGTACTACATTTTGGCCGCAACAACCCTGGAGATCAAGGAACACAATACTATCTAGCAACTGCGAACGTTATCTGGGCTTCATGTTGTCTTCCACATTGAAATCGTCTGACCACTTTTGAACAATTGCCGCTTAAGCTTATCGTGCCGTTTCTCAACTCAGTCGGTCTTTTGGTTATGTACACAAAAAGCCGTTCTTGCTACTCTACTGTGCCTTAGTCAGGCCTACGCTCGAATACCCGATCCAAGCGTGGTCACCGTGTGTTCAACAAGATATCACACTCTTGGTTAAGGGTTCAGCGTCGCGTAACAAAACTTTCGAGGAATCCCACGCTTAAAATACCACGATCGCTTCGATTTTTGTCGCTACGAACCCTCGAGAGCCTGCAAGCCCGCGCCGTCCTCATTTTAACCTATCAACTGTTCCACGGTCTACTCGACTACGACTATCATCGGTTGCTCACTTTCACCGATAACACGTCACTGAGGGGACATCACCTGTAACTTGCCAAATTGCGTGCTCGAGCCGACGTGCGTCTCTACAGCTTCGCAATACGCGTGATTCACTCATAGAATTTTTTGCCGTTGAATGTGGTATCCTCTCCGTCTCTAAAATCATTCAAACTGAGCCTTCACGTCTCGAGGGCATTACCTGAAGTTTGGGCACTTACGCCGTCTGCCTCGTCAAAACTTATCGGTTCCCTACTGACCGGAATCGAAATACCGTTCGAGGAATTCGATTGCACGCCTCGATCCATAAAGTTGCTCAACGATTTCCGCCATCTTAGTTAGAATAAATGCAATTTTTCTCAACTTTTTTATGATTATTCGTCATCAGAATTGATAAATCATTGATAACTGTAGTTATTTCGAGCTCCAGGTACGTATTTATTGATTCTGAAAAATTTTCTGGGGAGGGATATTTACCGTTTTCGGGAGAAAACAGACCCTTGCACAGTTTTACTCCGCCCGAAAAATTGTCCCCCCACCCCGATAATTGAAGAAATTTTTTCTATTACTGCGCCTGTGCAAAATCGCTGCCTGGTGAATTTGGTATGTAAGCAAAGACCAAGTAAGAAACTCATTTCTGCCACCAAATTTGTCAGTGTGTTCAGAAGGGGTACTTAGCTATTGTACAATTTTTTGTTCGATCAATTAATCAAAATCGATGAACCAAAATAGCGCGTTATTATGTACATGAAAAAACGTGGAAAGCAGCAGACCGAAAACTTGGGCTAGGGTGGGATTCGAACCCACCAACTCCAGCCTTTAGATCCGCAACATGACAATCCGCCGCCAGAACAGGGAATAACCGGAACCAGCAGCCGGAACCGTACATTTAAACTGGATCCGGAACCTGGTCTTCGAAATTTATATATATAGTATATAAAACAGATGACGGAAGAAATGAAGGTATAGTGGATTTAAAATGTATTAAAAATAACTATTACATTAAACTTAATGTATTGCGTTGGCATTATTGCCTTTCTGAAACTTTAAAGAGACTGAGGAAGCTAATAATGTTTATTTATGGATCAATATGCCGGTTTTTGGACACCCAGAGCAAAAAATGCCTTTCACTATACACCATTGGATATGCTGCGTCAAATTGAATGTGCTTACAAAGCATGGAGTGTACAATACACAATTTCGCTCTGTCTCCAGTCGCCTCCATTTACCACACATACGGTTGTTATATGATCTTCAGTACGAAACTTGAAATTATTGGTTTAAATGATTCTGAGAAAAAATGATAGGTGATTTTCTGATCAGCGGTCAGAGACACTGTTTAAGCTAGCGTTGGACAAACAGTGCCCGTCAGTTAGATGATAATAATGGTAACTGTCTAATCAGAATGATATAAATGAGGGACACTATGATGCTGCTCGCACAGTTTCAATAAATACGTACCTGGAGCTCGAAATAACTACAGTTATCAATGATTTATCAATTCTGATAATAATAATTCATAAAAAAGTTGAGAAAAATTGCATTTATTCTAACTAAGATGGCGGAAATCGTTGAGCAACTTTATGGATCGAGGCGTGCAATCGAATTCCTCGAACGGTGTTTCGATTCCGGTCAGTAGGGAACCGATAAGTTTTGACGAGGCAGACGGCGTAAGTGCCCAAACTTCCGGTATGCCCAGACGTGAAGGCTCAGTTTGAATGATTTTAGAGACTCTTAGAGGATACCACATTCAACCACAAAAAATTCTATGAGTGAATCACGCGTATTGCGAAGCGGAGAGACGGATGTCGCTCGAATACGCAATTGGACCACAGGTGATGTCCCCTCAGTGACGTGTTATCGGTGAAAGTGAGCAACCGATGAGTAGTCGTAGTTGATAAGACCGTGGACCCAGAGGTTAAATGAGGACGGCGGCGGGCCCAGGCTCTCGAGGGTCCGTAGTGACAAAAATCGAAGCGATCGTGGTATTTTAAGCGTGGGATTCCTCGAAAGTTTTGTTACGCGACGCTGAACCCTTAACCAAGAGTGTGATATCTTGTTGAACACACGGTGACCATGCTCTTAATTCGGTATTTGAGCGTAGGCCTGACTAAGGCACAGTAGAGAGCAAGAACGGCTTTTTGTGTACATAACCAAAAGACCGACTGAGTTGAGAAACGGCACGATAAGCTTAAGCGGCAATTGTTCAAAAGTGGTCAGACGATTTCAATGTGGAAGACAACATGAAGCCCAGATAACGTTCGCAGTTGCTAGATAGTATTGTGTTCCTTGATCTCCAGGGTTGTTGCGGCCAAAATGTAGTACTTCACATTCAGATACTGCAAACGACAGGCGACAAGCATTTGCCCACTGGTCACGAGCATTAGATCAAACTGGACAAGCTTTCCTTGTCGTTAGTTGTATCGTTCTGACTGATTGAATGTAGGAGGCAGGTAGTTCGGCAAAGTTCCAGACGCGACTCTTGATGCTGGCACCAAAAGTAATTAACGTAAAAGAAAAGAGTGTCTTGGCCGACAGACCCTTGCGGAACGCCGCTGCAAACAGGAACAAAAAAGAAATGACTCGTCCAAAACATTGGGAATGGTTAGAAGCAAGAAAAGCGTCAATCCATTTGAGTAGTTGGCCGCAGATGCTGATCAGGAGTCGGTGGTGAAGGACTACGTCAAAAACTTTTCTCAGATCCAGAAGAAAGCTGTCCGCACAGTATTTAGAGTCAATATATGAAGTGACAAGATGATTGACACGGTGAAGAGTCGTTGAGCGCTGGTCACGGAATCCAAACTGCTCTGACAGAAGAGGTTGTAGTTGGTCATGAAACGAACTATAAACGGTTTGACTATACATCCCTTTCGCTTTAGAGCAAGGTGCAATAAAGCTAATAGGTTTGATTTACCTGAATCCCAGCTTGGATCGCTTCTTCCTATATAAGCAAGCTGGCGAAAAGCCAGCTAGCAGAAAGAAGACAGACTCAAAAAGAGTATAAGATAGAACGGAGGAAGAGCCCTGTTCAACAATTTATGAATAAAAGTGTTTGAATAAACCATCGGGGCCTGGTCGATGATTGGCTTTTGAAAATGTTTTAGTGTTTTGGAGGCAGTTATTGGCGAAAAGTCAATGGGATGCAACACAGCGTCGTTTCGGAAAAATAGTTGCGGAAAAGTTTGTCAGTAAGTTTTCTCAGTTTTCAAGACATAATTGAAATATGTATTGAAAGAATTCACGACAGCTACTGGGTCTGAGACAATATCTCCATACCTAGACCGAATTTGGAGTGTGTGTACTGATGTTTTGCGGGAAGCATTGACATGACTAGAATAGTTTTTAGCGCTTTGATTTAAGCAGCGAGAGATAACAAATGAGGCAGCTATATTTGCTACAAGAAAAGGTGAAGATAGTTCAACCATAATGGCTCGGTACGTCATCGCTTAAAGTCTGTAGGCGTTACGCTGACAGTTAAGTTATTCTACGGCATCTATAGTCCGCTCACGGAGGGCAGTTTCGGCTTGTCCTAAGACGCGGGACACACATGCAAATAGCTTCGTTAAAATACATAACAATCTGGGACCACATATCGTGAACGGACACACTATTGTGATTGCTCATTTTAGTAGTGATGTAATTCGACAAGGCGGCTTTATCGGCTCGGCTCCAACAAAGTCGTGTGCTTTTGAGAGTAGTTATAGTGCCGCAAGTCAGTTCGTAGTTAACGCGGTAATAATCACTTTTCCCCATCCCTGTGCCCACAACGACATTGTCGATGATATCAGCAGTACAAAGGACTAAATCAAGAGTATTGTGTTTGCAAGTTGGTTCAAAGGCAAACAGTGTAACACCAAAGTCAAACGTCACATTCATAAATTCACCATAAGTCGCCGGCCAAATGGGCGTGATCCAATTATCACTGAGTAGTAGAAGTCCCAAGCAGTAAAAGTTCGTCAGATTTCACACACAATGATAACAAGTAGTTGATGAGCCTAGTGTTCGTAATGGCGTCGTTGGATGGTGACCGGTAGGCGCCCCACGCAGCAATTTTGATGTTAGCGGTGTTGGCGATGCAAGCGGCGACGTTCTGACGAATTAGACAGTTGCAAAGACTCATTTTGCTGAGTGAGTTATAGGCGATGATGATGCTTCTGTTGCCATGTCCATAAGATATCTTGACTCTGTCTGGAATAATGACCAAAAACCGTTAAAAATTGGCCCATTTTTGCCAAAAAATGAGTATTTATGATTTTTTAGAAGTGCACTTATTTTGTTTTGTTTCTTGAATTTTTTGCTTGAGCTAAAACATTGCCAACCAAACAAAATATTTTTCTTGCTGTGTGCTTCAAATTAAAAAGAATTGAAAAGATTTAAAGAGTTAAAAAAGAAATAGCGAACTTTCTCTCGCGTTGAATATTCTGTTACTCTTTTTTGGCACTTTATAAACTAGGAAAAAAATCAAAAATCTGATTCGAGAAATTTTTCATATTTCTCTGAAGACTATAAGAATATTCTGTTAATCTTTTTTGGCAATTTAGAAACTAGGAAAAATCAAAAATCTGATAAGAGAAATTTTTCATATTTGTCTGAAGACTACGCTAAACATTTGACTGAAAAATTCTGAAAATTGAAAGACAATATGTATACATTTGGAAAATGGTGCCTTGTGCAATTTGGACAATTCCCTAAAAATTCAAAGCCCAACAGTCCTAGATAAAGTGTGTGCTAGAAATTACCGTCACGTTTCGACTGAGCCGCTAATGAGTCTCGAGCGAGCTACTTCGATTTCGAACCTATTTAAATTATACAAATTTTGTTTTTAGAATAAATTTATTGTTGCTACCGAGGGACAGTCAGTTTTAGCGTTACTTATGACTTTGTCTGGATTTCAGTATTTATATCCAATTGTTGGTCCAAACATGCTAGTTCGTAGCTTTTGAACTCAAATTTATCCAAATACCGCATCTGTGGGGTCCTATTCGGTTTTCCTGGCTTAATCGGCACCCCAGGACAAAAAACTTGATTCAATTTGGTGTTTGACCGCTCTTCGAGCACTATTTTGACTACCTTACAGAGCTTCCTATATCCCTAAAATTGAGCTAATGACTTTTTCGGGAGTCCAAAATGTTGGTTCGTATCTGCTAACCCGGAAGTGTAATTTAGGTCCGTTAAAAATAAACTTCATCAAAAGGGGCATCTCAGCCACTTTATGAGCACTATTTTGACTACCTACGTAGTTAGCTTCCTACATTCCGAACTTGGTCCAGTCGTGTTTATGGGGTTGAAAAATCAAATTTTCGTATCTGGCTTAGGCCAAAATCAGATTTAGGACCGCTTAAAGAAACATGGTCAAATTAGGCGCTCTCGTGATTTTTGCGCACTGCGTACAACATGACGAAAACAAGTCCGAAAAAATAGCCATGAGATGAATTTAACATTATATATTTGAAAAGTTGCGAAATTTTACTATTTTTTATCGCCGAATTTTGCTCCGGCACCGTCCTTCAGGGTTAATAACACACTGCTGTTATGATGTTAAAGCAATGAAACCAATTTGTTTAACGGTTTAGACAACCCTATATATAATAGAGGATTAACTATTTTCCATGTTATTGCGTTTTATCTTAAAACGAGTGTCCATTACGTTATTAAGCCGGCAGAATGTAAATGATTGCTTCTCTAGTTAGTTCAACTTCACGGATACACCTTTAAAGGTGTTTCAACGATTTCAACTTTTTCTCTTGGCTGAGTGGAATGGTTTGGTTATCAAGAGCCCAGCTTGAATATTTAGCGTCTTTTTTACGATAGTTAATGGGTTTGACTAACCCTGTTTTTAGAATGTAGTATGTCTTTAGTTGTATGGTCATATATTGCCTTCATGGACATTTTTAGAATGGCCTTCTTAAATATTCAACACGTTAAACACGATAGCATCGCCAACTGGAATCCAACATGACTTACACGCGATTCTTTTTCAAATGTCTTTAAGGCCCCCACGGTCGAGGTCCGTTTAACCTGAATTATTAAAAAGATATTACTTTTTTGCGTATGAGGCGTTTTCTGCGTGCTTAGATAAGCTATTATAGGTTTTGTGACAAGCATTATATGCTGGTGTTGTTTGACAACTTCTACCGTACAAGCATAATAAGGCTTCAGTGGTTTCATAAGTTTTAAACTCTTAGACGCATAGCCTGTTACAAATGATTAAACATAATGACATTCGAGATACTAGACTGAAAGTGTAGCTGGTTAAATATGTCGTTAAATAGAATTTAAGAAATGCTAAAGAACGTATCGTCCCTATTTCGAATTCCGATTTCGGAAATTTTTTTACAGATTGCCTGCAAGAGAAACTGAAATTGTAACTTAGCCAAGTATCAAATTTTAATGAAAATATGAAAGGTTGATATGCAACCACTGTCCCTTTTACAATGCGGCATGTCATAAAGCTCCTTGACATGCGTGGGGCTGGGTTCCTTTTGATAATTTATTGTCGACAGTTAAGAGTAATTCCTGATCTTTTCTGATAAACTGTCAACGAATTTTTAGTGATAGGTTGATGTCTTTATTTGATGGATTGGATGTGCAGCTTCCGGTCAGGTATATACGTATTATAATTGTTTATTGACCATTTTGCGACGGGTAATTTTTTTCACCTAATGAGGAATAAGAACACTCTGATATAAGAATTATAATTACTGCTATATAACGTAGGTATGCTCATAAAATTTGGCCTTTGAGTTATTCTTTTTGGTCTGGCCACTCGTTATCATTTGCATGTGCGAATTGAACAAAATTCTCTCAGCACAAGTATTATGATCATCGAATTGAATTGAGCCACAATTAGACGTCGTGTTGGTTTACAGATTCATTATGTTTTACGGCATCATTTTGTTTGTATTTTGTCCACGCATGAGTGCATCAGATAGAAAATATATATCCCGGGAAATGCATTTCGTGACTGAAATTTTTAAAAAATTATAGTCTGGTCTTATTGGGTGTTGTCGCTATGGTATAACTAATCATAAATGACCCAACTAACCATCATTATTATTATAACGATGACTATTCAATATCGTTTACGAGTTTTGCATTAGGACTCTTGTTTATTCCCAAACAAATCCTATTTATGTATATTATTATGACGTAATGAAAGAAACGGTCCATTAGTAGTTTGTCTGATGTTTTTGGCGAACATAACCCATTTTAATTAAAATCTAACAAAATTTTGCTTATTTTTTGATATTCGATAACAGAAAATATTTATTATTGACTGACTGGAACCCGCTCAGTGACGCAGTTTTTTTCACAATCACGAAATATTATGGTCATTGGGATCATTTTAAGTTTAGTGGAGCTTAATTCTTTATTGTTCAAATATATACATGTTATCGCTTAAAGTGAGCGACAACAGATCTGTCATCAAATATTTTTAGTGTTTACCAATACGTTAATATACCTTTTGCTAGGTATTTAGTTATGCGGTCTGTAGTCCAGTTCTTAGCCATATTGCTGACCATAATGGACGGCCAACTATGACTTTACCAGGACCCAGACGCTCTACTAATGTTAGGTATCCTGACTTGTGGTAAAAGTTCGTAGCCAGACACGTCGTTGTTGGTCCACTTTTTATAGTTTCTAATATCCGCTTATTTGCAATGCTGCCTTATTTCAATTTTAGAAACTTAGAAAATGATCTTCCGGCAAAACATTGATCATAGAATTTTACTCGTCAGACTCGTGCAATAAATGTTACGGTCCCCGGTATACACAGAAAAATCTAGCTAGACAGCGAGTATAGAAACTATTAAATTGTAAACTAACCACAAATTGGCTGTAATTTACCCTCGGAGTAAACCCAACTGATTGAAATTCTATTTTCGAACGAATAATTTTCTTTCGATCAGCTCTCAAAAATTCCCATTTTAAAACATATATTATGCTGTGAGACCTAATGCTGCATTTATGCGAAGTAGATAGGACGTCCATTGAATTATGAATACAATGCTATTAATCCATTATATTATAATATTTTCTACTGACGCTCCAGAGGTTATGGTGGTGCATAACACAAATCACAAAGTGTATCTATTGTGTCGAACACAAAGCCTGCTACAGGCGATTACACATAAGTGACAACTATCGATGAAACCACACTTGGTGACTAGGTGATTTGTGATTTTGTGACTTGGTGACTAGGTGATTTGTATTTAGATCACTTTATAATTTTAGTCTGCATATTTTGTGAAAATGGTGTTATAATTCATTAACCAAAACGTACATAAGTAACTTTTTACGGCTAAATTCAATTATGGCTGTTACCAAAGTGTCCATTTTGTCGCTGTACAAACAATTATTACGAGCTGGTTCAGCATTCGATGCTTACTACTTCCGGCTATATGCAAGGCGACGAATACGCGATGCATTTCATGAATATCGTCACGAAACTGATATGAAAAAAATCGAGCAACTCTATGCTCGCGGTCAGAGGGAGCTGGAAGTCATCAAAAGGCAAGCTGTTATTGGGGGCTTATATGCCGACAAACGGTTGGTTATAGAAGGGATGGTGCCGTCTGAGAAAAGGGATGCTGGCAGTTAGAATTATTATCTCGGGACGGTTGTATCGTTGTGCAAGTCTGGACGTTGATGAAAACGGTGATCTTGCATTTAGTGATACATTGGTGGATCTTGACCACCTCTGACAGACACTCCCTCTATCGTACACACTGCCGAAGAAGTATCTGCCTGCAGCTAGTTTTGTTTCCTCATCCTTGATCCGATGTGAGTTTCTAACTTTTTGGACCATATCACGTTTCTCCGTATAGCAGATGCGGGAATTTGACATAGGTGCCGTAGGACAAATTTAAGTGTAGGCCCACGCTAAGCTTAAGACTTGGTTTTACACTTAGGCTTAGAGAGATATAATATTACACGATCATTCTACGCGGAGAATCTAACGTTATACACAAGGTGAGAACGTGGCATGATTCCTTTTTGTTTTCGTCATTTGGGATCTATGTACAATATAGCTCAAAATCTGACCAAATTCCGCTTACTTCAAAATTTCGACAAAGTTGGCTATATTCTTATGGGCGTGATTGATTGACCTAAAAGGTAATTTAACTCGTTAAACAAGTTGGTTTCGTTGTATTAAACTTACACTGGATATCTTGTCAACTAAACGTGAATGTGTCGGGGGCTAACTTTGCTAAGTTATCGCAACAAAAATATCAAAATTTGGTATGTGTTCAAATTTGCTGTACGTATATACCGCCACAATGTGTCAATAAGTATTCCTGGTGCACTGAATTATGGTGTATGTTGAGCTATTCTAAAGTTAAGATGTTTTATATTTCGCGGTATATACTCCTGTTTTGGAATTCTATAATTAAGCGCAATTTGGACATTCTTTATGGATTTGTGAGTTTATATTCTGATTGGTGAAATCAGATCTAACCGGTCTTTATCATTTTTAACGTCCTGTGTCTCAATATTGGGACACATATTCTTTAGAAACTGCACTAGCAAATTTGTTGAAGCGTGTGGTCCCTCAGACACGCCTTTCGAGTGCCACATTTTCCCATAGTCATGATTTCACGAAGTATCGATGATGTTCCAATGTGCAACTTCGCAATGACAACTCGATTTGAAACAGTATGATATGATTATTTCGAAGTACTATTATCTGATATGTAGCAATATTGTAATATATTTATTACAGAAATGTCTGAAGCAAAATACAGTGTTTCGGAAAGGTAATAAGAGCAATTCCTTTGGCGAAATGTTCGCGACATATTTTAGCAGCTGTCTAACAATAATAGATAAGTTTTTACGAATTTTTCTTGAACGATTTACTTTAATTTGTGTCCGTCTCCAATTTAATATTTACCGTTGGGTTTACTTTAGGTATTTTTGAACATAACTTTTGCCAAAAAATAGGTTTGATTCGTGTAATTTCTAGTTTCCGTAAGCTCTGGGCATTTCCATAATGTTCTCCTATATTGCAGGTAGATGTGCGTTAGTTACGAATTTGGCTTATTAAACAACATTTTGTTGAGCAGCGCAGCGCACTGAGTATACATAACTTAACAGCTAATGGAGATTTGTGAACCGCAATATAGTTTAATCTTGCCTATTTGTGATAGTATCACCGGTTCGCGGTAATTGGATTTGTGCTGTTAAGGATATTACTTTAATTTAATGATAGTTGTTTTTCTGATTATGTCTTCAGCTAGAAGTTGGCTGGCACACTCAAGTTTAGTGGTAAGTTTGTAGAACTGTGGATTCAACGACTGTTCTTCGAGATGCGCTGTGCTTTGTGGTTCTACAATAGAACCTATGACTGAGTTTACCATAAAAACAACATGCATAAACAAAATATCGCCTAGGCTAGATCGGATGGGTGTTTAGATGATACCAATGTGCAGCTATACCAACCACTCGTATTCATAATTTAATTTGGTATAAGTTTTTTTCCTTTGTCGTAAAATTTCTGCTTTTTTTGTTATAGTTTTCTTTACGGAAATACATAACATGTTTTTGCTATTATACATGGGCTAATTTTTATTTAAAAAGAATGTGCTCATGTACCCAATTTGTTTCTATCGAGTATTATTGTGCGTTTTGTAATTATATTTGCATCACAAAAATGTACAAGAGAATCCACAATTTTATTGTATAGTTTGCAAATGAATTGAGTAAATAAATATATAAAATGTAAAAATTTTAAAAAAATTAGATATTAAGAGCGCGAAACAATATCCAGGACAGTAATTGTACATATTTTTGTTAATTTTTCTTCTATCAATCTCTGTTCTACATTTTTTACTTAATGTTACATATTGGCAGCAAGAATGGTATACCAGAGGACAATTATTATTGTACTGGGACCATTCTAGGCACTACGGTTTAATGTATATGTCCAATTTTTTACAAAATTTTCTGTTGCCCTAAAATCCTGATACTTTCCAGTCAATCGTAGGTCTTTGTGGAAGTCAGTCTCAATATACGCTGAGTGTGGATGAGGCTGGTTTATAGTGAAAAATTGGATTTTTTGTACTTTTTAAAAAAGATGTTTTCAGTTGTTTTAGACGTGAAAAATAGACAGTTTTTGGTGCCTTAAGTTTTAATATGTAATAAGTACATACATGCCGTGAGTATTGCACAAATGTATACTATATACGTCATCACAATAAAAGTTAGTAGTGTACATGCTAATACAATTTTATAATATTGTGGCGGCGGTGGTGCGCGAGTGAAAGTGGTTTGACACTGCGCAATCCACAGTTGAATTTTGGATAAGCATAACGAAGCAGGAATAGCATTTTGTGGTAACACGAAGTATGGGTACTCAGCTAAACTTCTAAACAGATGGCCTGCTATTCTTTGTGCAGTAGTAGAAAAATGATGGCACCGGGATGTATTATTTTTTATTTGCTAAGGTATTCTTCTTTCAGAACACATTTTGGATCTCTGAATTTTAGTTAAGAAGAATTCGCAGTTTTCACAGGCTAACCTATTTATGCGTTCACACTTAAATATTGTATTTCATTAAGCCTATACTGCGATTTAAAAATATATCTAAGACAAGTTAACAAAATTTTGGTACGATGTTAGGGTCAACTGTAGGAAGAAACTATATTTTATACTAATCTTCGAATGATGTACTTATGTTTGACAATACCTTTACATTAGTAAATTTTTTCTAAACTGGTGTTTTGTTGTGTCTCTGACCACGATTATAGTTGTTGTACTCTATGGATAGGTGATTTTTTTATTGCACATTGATTAATTGCTACTCTTTGCCTTCAATGCCTATAGTCAAATTGGTAATATATAATTAACATAGGTTTGATATCATGTGGAGTGGTAACATAATGGTTGGTTGTTGCCTTTGACGGCAAAACCTATTTGTAAAAAATGCCTTCCAGAGGGGACATTTTTGTCTTCGTACACGGAGTACGTCTTCTTGCGGATGCGAATCTGTGCCAAAGCTCTGTTGACTTATGAGGCCGAGCTTGACTATTCCGCTACTGGTGGCAGCTTTTGTCCAAGGGAATTGTAAGAACCTACACCGAGCAAATTTGCTACAATTTCCGGCGGTGGTTAAGGATAGGATGGAATCCTAAGACGTGGTTCCTATGGCTTGGGGAGTTCCAGAATGTTTGCCTGGGATTCCACTGCAATAGGCGATCTGCCGAAACGAAAGACAATTTCATGTGATACTACAGGTAACTTTCCTATATATACTTTGCTTTAATGTCTGTACGACAGGACTTCTTGATCATCAAGGTGGCCTGAGACGAGTGGCGGGGCGTACCTTCCCATATCTAAAATAGAACTACTTCGGCGGGTGCGCCCTCCCCAACACTGTTCGGCTTTTAGTGGAAAACCTTCGTATAAGGAACTTCGTTAATGTTTGGTATATTGACAGCGGCACAGCTTGTTTTAAGCTACGTCCTTCGACTTCACTTTTGTCCTCAAACTCAGTGACCCTGGAAAATGAAGCTTTACGTTTCATTAAATATATACCAAAGCAAGCAGAAGTTTTGGGGTTATATGAACAACGTTGTAAAATATTGTAAACAACGATTGTATACCTAATTCTATCTTAATGATATGCTGGGTATGTGTTTCAGTGGTGAAAATGAAAACCATGCAAATGTTAGGGTAGAATCAGATTGCGTCCAAATCGATTTACGCTAGTTACATAAGGTATATTGCGCTACATTTCGTCGGAAAAAATATATGTGATACGCCCATAGCTTATAGATGTAGAGTTTGGTCTTATCATCGCATCGGATGCAGATATAAATTGAATTAGACGCAATCGGACACCGCTCTAATTACATGCAGTTGTAGCTAAATTTAGTGATTTTAAAACGTGGACATACAGCCCTGATTTTATCGATACTACAAGCTAATTCCTTCCGTGCAAGTGTGGTTTTACGACCGTATTTATTACGAGTTCACTGTATTTGACAGGGTTATACAGTTATTTTTGTGTAATATATTGTTCCCGATTAGTAAACCGAAACTTGGTCTAATGAAATCACGGAGTAGTAGATAGGCTGAAATTGTTAGACGGCTTTGCTATTATTTACGCTTCGCTTTTCTTCAGCTTTACTTCCATGACAACAACACTTTTATATATCATATTAATATCTAAACAAAGTTCTAACATGAAATCATACTACTGTTTTTACTAGAAACCTTTCTCTACATGGAAAGTAGATTGTATATTATATTGTATTATTAATGTTATTTACATCAAAAATGCACGAAAACGTGAGGGGTTGGGTGTAAATATAAAAACTTTTCTGGGCAAAGGTTTCCCTAATTTTCTGCAAATTTTGGGGGCGCATTTGGCGCACACGCAGAATCGTCGGGGATGAAACTCATTACTTCCTATGAGCATGTACGGGTATTTATTACCTAAATATATCTAAAGTTTTCTAAATATAATGTTTAAAATTTAATACTAGTATAATAAGAATAATAACTAGGGATACTAAAATTGTTTAGTTTTTTGAATTTAATATATTACAGGGGCTTCGCCACTTGGGGGGAGGGGGTGTCCCCCCATTTTGACATTGGTGCCCATTTGCTTATAACTGCAACAAAATCTGTCTTCAGCCTGATATCGTCATAGATGCTGTGTTGATTTAACCGCCCCCCCACACAGTGAGTCTGTGCCCCTAGTTGAAATTTTATGGCTACGCCCCTGATATAATACGCACCAAGCATCTTTCCAAATTACCGTTCTGTCTGTCGTATCGGCGCTTTAATATAATTTATCACAATCGAAGGTGACGTTCCAATTAATAATGCGTTTCAAAACTAATTTATACGTTATTTACTCATTTTACCAGTGGATTCTGAAACTTAGATAGTGTAGTAATGACACGGGTAGTTTGAAGACACTTTTATGTGGTATGCCGCTATCGTATAAGCAGTAAGCTACTGTTTTAGAGCTATCGCTTGAGATTTCTTGGTTTATTGTTTAGGTATATATAGACTTAGATCATCGTGAAATCTTATTACTACACATATCTGGCAGTATAGTTACATGATTTTAGAACAGATATCGGTGCTTGATAGTAAAACATTAACGTTAGATATTTTAGCGCGTTCTTATAGATTCTGGCTGAAACGTGGAATACGTAAACGCTTTCTCGCTTAATAAACGCTTGATGTCGACTTGCGTTTAGTTAAGAAGCCGATGGTTATATAATTATTATAAATGACAGTTACTAAATTACCCGAAATCGGTATCAGACTTTCAGTCATTTTTTTACGTTTATGACTATGCCAACGGCCATGTATATCAATGATATTGCTTTAGGTCGTTGAAATGTGTATTGTTTGATGGGTGTAGAGCGCTGGAAGTCATCAGATTTTAATATTTTGGGTCTACCCATAGTAGTGATCAAAAATCATTTAGACGGAAATTCTTTGTATGTATTGAAAATTTTTTTTAAGGTTACACAAAGATTTATTTATTTTTTTCGTCGGATTTTGTTTCATTAACTCTATACTGCATATTATATTATGTGTAACGTGCACTTATATGATTATAATGTACTTATATTTATACAATAAGTTAATGTTCTTTACTGTATTTTAAGAGAAAAAATCGTTCTGACACAGTAGTTTTATTATAATAGCAAGCATTGAAAATAAAATCTTGGCAATGTTTTTGTCACATAAATATGAATGGTATTTAATGAGTTTTGCGTAACCCTTTTTGTAAAAAGAAACATATTTAGGACAGAAATTTAAGCTATAACACGATTTTCAATTTCTGAACACCTAACCAAAATTCAAAGTTCGTACCGATAAATGTGAGTACCTTATTAGTGGAACTTCCGTCTTTCCGGCCAGACAAAAACTGAGCCTCTAAGTGTGCCTGCATAACAAGTTTTTATAGCACCAGGAACATGCGATATCTGGACCTTCGAAGTAAAAATATACCAAAAGTTCTTTAATAATACTGTTATGTATTCAGTAATTACGTTGTTCATAGGTCTTGCATTAAACTATATATCCGTCATGGCATAATCGCTCTGAAACAGGTGAAAGGGATTGTACTACAGAACGCAATCGAAAACGCAGGGGCATATTTCTGGGGCCCCTGTGACTTGATCTTCGGACTAACAACATCTCGTGTCATGTTATACGTGCCATAACATACGCGGAATGGCTTGGAATCACCAGTTTGTCTCAAGAGTCCGACATATTGTATCGGTTGCTCGATCTGTGTCGAAATATTCCAAAACACTGAATCAATCTGCAAACGAAGCCAAAACGTCTCCGAAAGCGAAAAACGTTCCTTGGTTACGGCAGAAATACGTCGGCGGCGCGGCGTTAGTACTACTAGGTACAAGCCCTCTATTCGCTT
>JASANE010024786.1:0-109539 GCA_030248225.1 Trileptium ribeirensis | reverse complement strand
GGAAGGGGTGCGCTGCAAGGCATTGTAGGTGCTTTAGAGGTTGCAGATTTTTTCACATGTCGAAATTTTTTTAAAAATTTATTTTCCCAGAAAAAACACTCCTACGAGATACTAGTTTTCAATCTGAAAACTGAACATACTTTATATCTGTGCACATATATATACAGCACAATTGCTGATAAAATCCAAAATTTATCAATGCCTACATATGCCGTGCTATATGCACCCACTAGTGTTAGAAAACTCAATGGTTCACACGGAACAGAAACTCATCATATTCTCATGTGCAATGCCGTAACACCACGAGCAGCAGTCAAAATCTAGTCTAAATACAGTTGGCAGATACCTATAATACCTAATTATTATGGTTTAGCATGGTAGAAGATTCTTGCACGGAGGGATATACACCAGGAGCTGGAGTTTTGAAATCGTTAGCAACTCATAATCTTCACCAATTTTGCTACAGTTTTCCTTACTTTATGTCAATTTTCTCCCAATTGTTGCGAAAATTTTCCTCAATTTTTGCTAAAGTTTTCTGCGCGACTTAGGCGCACGCGGGCGGGCGGTGTTGAGAATGCTGCGCCACAGAGATGGGAAGATCCGACCCTTAGGGGTAACCTCTACCCGCGTACCTGCGGCACTTGTAATCCTTCGCAGTCTCAGCTAGCCTCACAAGACATTGCATGCAAACTTTAGCATAAATTCAGCTGACACGTGGCCTGAATCGTTGGACGACTCAAACGCTCGCAACGACTGGAAATGGAATCCGCAGTACGACCTCGCTGCAACGACAGACACAATGCTAAGTATCCTGGAACGGGCAACGCCACATGCGTACAAATGGTGGGAAAGCACCGAGCCGGTTGACAAAATTGAGCTCGACGGCAGAAATTTGTTCAAAGTTGATAAACGTGACAAATTTGGAAATGAAGTTGAAGATTCATACAAGGGCGGTGAACCACAAAAATATATTGTACCACCATCGCTAACATCTGCAGTGGAAGACGGAACAGCACTGCACAGGACTGCTCGTAGCGACTGAATGCAAACAAATATTAAATATTTTTGATTTTCACGACGAAATCGTACGAACAGTATTTAGTAAACTATGTTCCAGAAACAGTCTAAAAATATTGATCTAAATTTGACTCAAATGAGCCAATACTGCACCTGCTCAGTAAATGAGTCTTAGAGTCAGTTTTAGCAGAAATTTAGAAATAAGTAAACTCAGCCAACACCAACGCCAGTTAGATAATGGCTAGCAAATTACACAAAGACAGATTTCTATTGATATAACGAGAAAGATCTCGAACTCGAATTACATTCTAACTCGCAGTTTTTGAATTTGCTTTAAATATCTTGCAAGTTAAAGATGAAAAATGTATATCAGGGGTCAAAGTGTGGTAGCAGTTATCAGAGGGTAACGAGTCAGGGGTACGTTGCGGTGTTCAGCCAAAACCAAATACTAACATGCAAAGACCGAACCAAGAAATGCAGATAAAAATATTATAAAATTTAGATCTTACACAAGCCTATAGCTGAGCTCAGGTATCCGAGAATGATTTCAAATCTGGGGTAGATTAAAGATAAAAATATACATATAAGCCATTTGGAAAACGTACTTAGGAAATACTAGGCATTCCAAAAATTTTAAAACTTATTCCTACATAAAAAAGCATGGTTTGCGTGCACTTTCGGAAGAGTAGACGAAGTTTGACTTTTGGGATTGCACGAGAAAGGGGCGGATCTAAGTCCTCCTGCCGCTATGGGCCCAGGTGTCTGACACACATTTCATTTAATCAAGATCCATTTACCAAACGCACATTGTAAAATTTCCCATTTTGGACCGAAAGCTGCAAACATATTTTCAAGTATAAATTGTATTCGTTGTACGAGAGACTGTTGTCATTGGTAAAAAGTTCTGTGCTAAAGCCAAATGTACGAGTAAACTTAAAAACACATATTGAAGTACATAAAATTAATAACATGGTGTTTACCTTAAACTGGTCTTGGAGAGTTAAATTGTTTTCATCTATTTTTCGGCAATCGGCACCACTATGCAATCGCTACTAAATGTATATCAATCTACAATTATTGTCAATATGTAAATTAAGATGTATATACATCTATGATGTTAACAAGCTACACAACAAACTGAGCGGATTTTCGTCAAGGCAACACATTTTTATTATTATTCGCTTCATTTAAAAGCTGTACTGTTATATTTTTAAGTAAGAAAATAACGGTTTATAGTTTTTTTTGTGAAATTCTGCTGATATGAGCGTTCTACATACTCTGCAATCCAGTTTGCTACAATAAAGACTGCGTATACTTTACAGCGGCGCAACAGATTAAACTCACCAGTTCGATTATCCTTTGACATGTTTAAACTAAAGAATTAACGAATATGAGAAGGACGTTGATAGAAATAAGATCTGTAATGCTATAACGAATTGCTTCACTGTGGGCCCGTTAATATAACTGTTGCAATGTATTGTTTGTTTTGATATATAAATGACAGCAAATTATACGACATTATTACTCACAGGCAATTGTAACAGCTGGGCTTGTGCAAATCAAAATGCATTGTTATCTGTAACTGGACTAAAATTCAGTGCTATGACAAGGCAAATTACACAATTATCGACAATGAGACACTAGAGAAAAGTTACAAGTCAATATTAATAATGACAATTAGTAATCATTCCAGTCAATCTAATATAAACTTTCTTGACTTTTCCCTACCCTATAAGCGGAATGGTGACAGTTATGTAATGCCACTACTACATGAAGCACGAATGGCGCTAAGCGAGGATCTGGCTCGTAATGCTTGGCTCGCCCGCGGGATTCAGCACCAGACACCTACTGTCTACCGTAATGCGTGAGTAAATTTACGGTGACCCCGCCAACCATGCTATTTTGTATTTTTGCATAAAATTTGTTACGGAACGCGTTTTGGTCAATTAAAGTCCGGCGTAAAAGTGTTTGCGAACACAGCGCTCGCAATTGCAATCTAACCATTTTGTGTTCGCGAATATTCAAGTAAAATTACCCAAATTTTTAAGAACGAAAATTTGTCGATTTGATTTTGACGTCACTTTGGCATTAAATTTGTTCGCCAACACTGTATAATACAAATTCAAATGATAATACATTAGGGAACAGAATTTCTGTAAACTGAAATCGCCGAAATTCTGTTCGGATACAAGGTCTAATTGCTAGCACTTGAATTTTATTTTGCCAATTTTCGGTTAGTAAAAAACCGAATAAAATTAAGCCTTTTTGTCCGTAACAAAGGTTTACGATTCGATATCAGTAATGACAAAATAGGATGGTTGGCGGCGTCACTTTAAGTTTACTCACGCATCAGCTTCAATGTAACACTTAGGATATTTAGCACGGCTAAAGTTTATAAACTTCTACGACTCAGATTACTTGATAAGTACATAGTGTAGTTTTGCTGTGGCTTTTGGCTCTCGCGGTCCAAGCCAGGATCGACTTCTTATATGAACCCGAGCTCTGTTCCCGGCTAGTTTAGGTAGACACGGGCGGATATATCCAGCCTTAGCTATTCTCTGAAGGGAAATCAATGTTTTACGTTTACATCATATCTGGCTTCGCAACACGAGATTTTTGAGATAGCCGCTTTAGTAGAGAGAAAAATATGAGCTACCGCATCAGAAATGCGTATAGACTTCAGACACTCTGCGCAGGTGAGCTGTTAAAGGCAGAGTTCAGTGTGCACCGTGAATGAATCATAAGTGACCGTTATTAACAGCAGGATTCACTTGGAGTTATTTTTTGAACAGGTCGAACGTAACTGGAAGTCACTACAAATAAATGAAGGCGGCGTACCTTTTATCATCCAAGAAAAAGTGCATGTGAAGCTTGCACCCCTAAATATTCCGCGTACAGGAAAGAGATAATTTAATAGCCTCTTGCGTTGAGTCAAGTAAATTTGGTGTATCAGCTCATGACGCCTCTTCGAAGGATTTCATTGCCGAGTAACTAGCAATGTTCAGCATGTGCTATTTGTGCGTTGCCTGGTTTTCTCAACGGAACCTGCTAGCATTGACCCACCTCATGATACATTCGCCAACATGGACTTGGCCTGAACTTGAATCTCCGTTTTTTGAAATTTACCGACACGGTGCACACTGAACTCTGCCTTTAACAGCTCACCTGCGCAGAGTGTCTGAAGTCTATACGCATTTCTGATGCGGTAGCTCATATTTTTCTCTCTACTAAAGCGGCTATCTCAAAAATCTCGTGTTGCGAAGCCAGATATGATGTAAACGTAAAACATTGATTTCCCTTCAGAGAATAGCTAAGGCTGGATATATCCGCCCGTGTCTACCTAAACTAGCCGGGAACAGAGCTCGGGTTCATATAAGAAGTCGATCCTGGCTTGGACCGCGAGAGCCAAAAGCCACAGCAAAACTACACTATGTACTTATCAAGTAATCTGAGTCGTAGAAGTTTATAAACTTTAGCCGTGCTAAATATCCTAAGTGTTACATTGAAGCTGATGCATGAGTAAACTTAAGGTGATCCCGCCAACCATCCTATTCTGTCATTACCGATATCGAATCTTGTTACTGAAAACAGGCTTAATGTCATTCGGATTTTCGCTACCCGAAAATTGGCAAAATTAAATCAAGTGCCAGAAATTAGACCTTGTGTTCGAACAAAATTTTGGCGATTTCAGTTTACAGAAATTCTGTTCCCTAATGTATTATCATCTAAATTTGGATTATACAGTGTTGGCGAACAAATTTAATGCAAAAGTGACCTAACAACCAAATCGACAAATTTTCGTTCTCAAAGATTTTGGTAATTTTACTTCAATTTTTGCGAACACAAAATGGTTAGACTTCAATCGCGAGCGCTGTGTTCGCGAACAGTTTTGCGTCGAATTTCAATTGACCAAAAAGCGTTCGGTAACAAATTTTATCCAAAAATACAAAATAGGATGGTTGCCGGGGTCATTTTAAATTTAGTCGCGCATTACGGTAGACAGTAGGTGTCTGGTGCTGAATCCCGCGGGCGAGCCAAGCATTACGAGCCAGATCCTCGCTTAGCGCCATTCGTGCTTCATGTAGTAGTGGCATTACATAACTGTCACCATTCCGCTTATAGGGTAGGGAAAAGTCAAGAAAGTTTATATTAGATTGACTGGAATGATTACTAATTGTCATTATTAATATTGACTTGTAACTTTTCTCTAGTGTCTCATTGTCGATAATTGTGTAATTTGCCTTGTCATAGCACTGAATTTTAGTCCAGTTACAGATAACAATGCATTTTGATTTGCACAAGCCCAGCTGTTACAATTGCCTGTGAGTAATAATGTCGTATAATTTGCTGTCATTTATATATCAAAACAAACAATACATTGCAACAGTTATATTAACGGGCACACAGTGAAGCAATTCGTTATAGCATTACAGATCTTATTTCTATCAACGTCCTTCTCATATTCGTTAATTCTTTAATTTAAACATGTCAAAGGATAATCGAACTGGTGAGTTTAATCGTCGCGCCGCTGTAAAGTATACGCAGTCTTTATTGTAGCAAACTGGATTGCAGAGTATGTAGAACGCTCATATCAGCAGAATTTCACAAAAAAAACTATAAACCGTTATTTTCTTACTTAAAATATAACAGTACAGCTTTTCAATGAGCGAATAAGATAAAAATGTGTTGCCTTGACGAAAATCCGCTCAGTTTGTTGTGTAGCTTGTTAACATCATATATGTATATACATCTTAATTTACATATTGACAATAATTGCAGATCTATATACATTTAGTAGCGATTGCATAGTGGTGCCGATTGCCGAAAATAGATGAAAACAATTTAACTCTCCAAGACCAGTTTAAGGTAAACACCATGTTATTAATTTTATGTACTTCAATATGTGTTTTTAAGTTTACTCGTACATTTGGCTTTAGCACAGAACTTTTTACCAATGACAACAGTCTCTCGTACAACGAATACAATTTATACTTGAACACGTTTTTGCAGCTTTCGGTCCAAAATGGGAAATTTTACAATGTGCGTTTGGTAAATGGATCTTGATTAAATGAAATGTGTGTCAGACACCTGGGAACATAGCGGCAGGAGGACTATTGCCCCTTCTCGCTATCCAAAAGTCAAACTTCGTCTACTCTTCCGAAAGTGCACGCAGATGATGCTTTTTTATGTAGGAATAAGTTTTAAAATTTTTGGAATGCCTAGTATTTCCTAAGTACGTTTTCCAAATGGCTTATATGTATATTTTTATCTTTAATCTACCCCAGATTTGAAATCATTCTCGGATACCTGAGCTCAGCTATAGGTCGCTACTGAATTTTATAATATTTTTATCTGCATTTCTTGGTTCGGTCTTTGCATGTTAGTATTTGGTTTTGGCTGAAGTATGCAACTTATACCTAACTCGTTACCCTCTGATAACTGCTACCACACTTTGACCCCTGATATACATTTTTCATCTTTAACTTGCAAGATATTTAAAGCAAATTCAAAAACTGCGAGTTAGAATGTAATTGAGTTGAGATCTTCTCGTTATATCAATAGAAATCTGTCTTTGTGTAATTTGCTAGCCATTATCTAACTGGCGTTGGTGTTGGCTGAGTTTACTTATTTCTAAATTTCTGCTAAAACTGACTCTAAGACTCATTTACTGAGCAGGTGCAGTATTGGCTCATTTGAGTCAAATTTAGATCAATATTTTTAGACTGTTTCTGGAACATAGTTTACTAAATACTGTTCGTACGATTTCGTCGTGAAAATCAAAAATATTTAATATTTGTTTGCATTCAGTCGCTACGAGCAGTCCTGTGCAGTGCTGTTCCGTCTTCCACTGCAGATGTTAGCGATGGTGGTACAATATATTTTTGTGGTTCACCGCCCTTGTATGAATCTTCAACTTCATTTCCAAATTTGTCACGTTTATCAACTTTGAACAAATTTCTGCCGTCGAGCTCAATTTTGTCAACCGGCTCGGTGCTTTCCCACCATTTGTACGCATGTGGCGTTGCCCGTTCCAGGATACTTAGCATTGTGTCTGTCGTTGCAGCGAGGTCGTACTGCGGATTCCATTTCCAGTCGTTGCGAGCGTTTGAGTCGTCCAACGATTCAGGCCACGTGTCAGCTGAATTTATGCTAAAGTTTGCATGCAATGTCTTGTGAGGCTAGCTGAGACTGCGAAGGATTACAAGTGCCGCAGGTACGCGGGTAGAGGTTACCCCTAAGGGTCGGATCTTCCCATCTCTGTGGCGCAGCATTCTCAACACCGCCCGCCCGCGTGCGCCTAAGTCGCGCAGAAAACTTTAGCAAAAATTGAGGAAAATTTTCGCAACAATTGGGAGAAAATTGACATAAAGTAAGGAAAACTGTAGCAAAATTGGTGAAGATTATGAGTTGCTAACGATTTCAAAACTCCAGCTCCTGGTGTATATCCCTCCGTGCAAGAATCTTCTACCATGCTAAACCATAATAATTAGGTATTATAGGTATCTGCCAACTGTATTTAGACTAGATTTTGACTGCTGCTCGTGGTGTTACGGCATTGCACATGAGAATATGATGAGTTTCTGTTCCGTGTGAACCATTGAGTTTTCTAACACTAGTGGGTGCATATAGCACGGCATATGTAGGCATTGATAAATTTTGGATTTTATCAGCAATTGTGCTGTATATATATGTGCACAGATATAAAGTATGTTCAGTTTTAGATTTGAAAACTCATATATGTAGGAGTGTTTTTTCTGGGAAAATAAATTTTTAAAAAAATTTCGACATGTGAAAAAATCTGCAACCTCTAAAGCACCTACAATGCCTTGCAGCGCACCCCTTCCCCGCTAAAGAGCTATCTATAAACCCCCTTAAGCCGACCGACCTTGAACCAGACTCCTATGATTTAAGAGTATATAACATTATATCCTCATTATGTACTCGTTTATGTTGAATAACTGAAGCCCAAGGCTAATTAAGCCGCATTGTCGAACCGGAGAAGATTTATGATCAAATATTTCACTTAAGAAAGGTTAAACATAATTGATAAGTAAATCATCATGCCATATCTGCCATTTTATATTTTCCAATGTCTTTGCGCAGATTTATTTTGGTATAGCTCCGTCTAATAAATATATTTCAGTCGAATTTTAGTTTATTCTGTAAAAATACCTGTCGTTCCACTGCCGGGTTTAGTTTCTGCTGAAATCACTCCAGGGAATCTCACACATCTGAAGTCGACGCCAAACTTTTGGTGAAAATACTAAAAAAATAATATATAACTCATTTACAAATGGATTATTAAATCGATGACTGAATTCATATTAGGATTATGGGATTCATATTAAACCCAGAAAGCGTAAATTTATAAGTTTGGTTTTTCGAAACTTTATATTAAAACATTTTATGTGTAAAAAATGAAAATTTCGCCTAATAAATCTGTGCTATTTAGCTGGATGCTTAAAAGTGTTACCAAGCTAATGTTGTCGCCATATTAAGTTGCGTCACCCCTTTCCCTTACGGGTTACTCGTGGCCGCCCATGCTTTGAAACCCTAAATTGACGGTAAAAGCGCATGCCGTAGCCGGTAGGTGGCAAAACTTAACTGATAATGCCCAAAATATTCTATCTCGCCACGCTAGTAAGATAAATTTACGCACATTCGCGATTACCATTAATGTGCACATTTTTTAATATATATTAGTGAATTATTTATGTATATAATTTAGGCTTAATATTACGTCTATAGTGCAACGGTGGTAAATTTAGGTATACTTTAATAAACCACTCTGTTTGCATTTACGAGATTCCGCTGTACAGTCATGCATCATTCACACAGATGTGCGTGCACGAATTGCACACCGTGTTATTGTTGCAACAATATTTTAGCTTGCGCTATTGACGATACAATGTTTATGTTACCGTAGCACCACTGCAGTATTGTTTTCATACAATATGGTCACTACAATATCTTATGGTGTGCAATTCGTGCACGCACATCTATGCGAATGATGCATAAGAGCAACCAGCGGCATTTGTTGATGTATATACGTGCAAAAATTCTCGCGGTTTTGTTTATAAGGTTTTGTTTTTGTTTATTTGTTTATAGTGCAGTGGCTATTGTGTTGTCATAAACGATTGCAGCCGCTATAGTTATTGCACTATGCAGCATTGTTTACAAAACTCTCCACTGCCGCCCCAGGTTTACACACATCGCCACTATATTGAGTGCTACAACGGTATAGAGTCACGAACATTATGATAAAGCTATATAGTATGGGAAACGGAGGTATGAGTAACGCCCCGAATGGCGTCTGATTTAAACGCCAACTTTGAATTATTCCTGTTTTGACGTAGCCTCCCCATTGTTAACCCTTAATTATAATAAGCTATATAGCGATTCTAATTTGGCCTGTTCCAGTTTACATATATATGGCCGAAAAATAGCAATTATTGTTAGAAACAGAACGGTCAACTCTTCCCTGCCTGTCGCAGCAAACTTTGCGACATATTTTATCGGGAGATACGAGACATTGCGTGTCTGATGATGACAAAACAAATTCAATTTCCAACCTAGTCAGACATGAATTACAATCCTTATGACGTTAGCGCTGAAAATATTCATTGATTTCATATACATAATAATATCTACTGTGAGAAAAACAGCAATAATATAATTAACAATAGTAAAAACATAGTTATTTGGCAATAGGTTCCTGGGACACAGCCATCGTTGCTAAAAACTGCAGTGTTGTAGCAACCTAGAAAGGTTATGATCTACTTTATCCAAAATTATAGTTCTATCTAATAACGGTCTCCACGAACCATAACGGCTAAAAATTTCAAACGCCTGAAAATGGGGTTCAAATAATTAATGATACAGAATTCGTAAGATTGGCATGATTCAAAGTTCCCATCTTTTTATTTCCATCCGCTGTATCCGGATTGCAACGGCGTCCTTTGGCATAAATTTTTAATTATTCAGTAATTTTTCAAAGCGTTATTTTGTTGATGGATTGATGAGTTGCCAGCAGAAGATAAAGCATAGAGTTGATAAGATCCATCTACGATTAAACCGATGTTCGTGGCCAAACTAGAGGTGCGGTATAGTTTATTATAATTAAGGGTTAACAATGGAGTTGTTTACGTCAAAACAGGAACGCTTCAAAGCTTGCGTTTAAATCTTTGCACGTAACCCGATATTGTTTTAGCCTAAAGCCTAGTTATTTTTGTTGATACCTAAGGTTAGTTAAAACTCACGTTTCCATTGCCACTATGTATCTTGGGTCAACGCTTTAAAATGACAAAAGTTGTCATTTTTCCTGCAGCAATTTCACAGCGAAATACGGTATGATGGAACAGTAACCGATCCTCCATTCTTTTATTAGCTTACACGGTAGATATGGAATCTTCATAGTCGTTGTACAGGAGCCTAACTTCTAAACGGAAACGTGTTTTTACGCATAAAAAGAAGCCTTACCAAGGCGACTTTGCTGCGACCCACTTTATTTCATTGGCAACATTAGTATAAAATTCGACAAGTATATTTAATTAAAATCAAACCCTAAAATATTGTACGATAAATATTGCATTCTATATAAGCTCACTTCAATTTGTTGTAAAATCAAGCGAAAAATCGTCGAACCATACGAAACTAAGATGGACCGTGGATTAGACGAAATAGCGAGGTCTTTTGTCGACGTTAATCACGCATTTTTGCAATGGCATCCTTTGGTTCAGTTCGTTAAAGGTAAAAACTATGTCTCAACACACGGTTGTGTCAATACTTGTAGCATAATAGTACATACCATACATGCTCATGGTGGAGGACGGTTCGGCGGCATACGGGGCGTGGCTGATACCCCCGTTGCCTATACCATGTAGCTTTTTTCATAGATTTTCTTACTCTATACCGTTGTAGCACTCAATACAGTGTCGATGTGTGTAAACCTGCTGCAGCAACGGAGAGTTTTACAAACAGTGCTGCATAGTGCAACAACTATAGCGGCAGCACGCGTTTACGACAACCCAATAGCCATTGCACTATAAACAAACAATGGTATAAACAAATCCTCTAGATGTTTTGCACGCATATACGTGAACAAATGCTGCTGGATGCTCTTATACGTAGACAAATGCACGAAAAAGTGCATTTGTGAAAGCCATTGCATTATCACTTGCAGTGGTGTAAACCATTGTAATATTGCGTGTAAATGTTAAACTCATTACCTAAGGGATAACGATAGCCACCACACGCTGGAATGTAACCGCTGATTTCACTGCCCGTGTAAATGCAGTAGCGTCGCCAAATGCACGACGTGATTGCAATGAACATTGCAAATGCACAGGCATGTGCAATGGTTATGTTTTTTGCACTCATAGAAGCTGAGCTTATAACCATTGCACCTCGGATGCATCTGATATTTCCATTGCAATCGAGTTCAAGTGCGTGCAACAGTTGTGACCATACTGGCTATGGTGCGCAGTTTCTGCACACAAATAAACGTAAACGACGCATAATCATAAAGTACAAATTCCACTATTGTTGACACTGGCATTAGATTGCTACTCATAGGCTGCCGCACCAAGCCAACTAGTATAACCCGTGCTGTCAGAGCAGCTGGGCATTTTATTCGGTCCCAATATGACACGCAACATAACATATGCCTAGGGTAAAGCTCATGTCAGGCTATAGAAAATATATCTCGCAGATCAGATCCCGCTGCCACAAATGGGGGGCCGCCAGGAATGAGGAAAGGCAAGCTAGCTTTATTACCTATACTTAATCCTAGGCGTTTGCTTTCCTTCTGGGACGTCTTATGCCGCTAGCCGGGAGGACCGCTTTAAAAGGGTTCCGAGCCAAACGTTCCGGTAGCTTCCTGCAGTTTTCTAAGCTAGCCGATTATATGGGCCTGACCCGCAAGTCCGCCATAGGGGTTCGGGAAGCCCTTGTCATATGGGCACTATAAGGGAATGGTACAGCTGAATATCCTATGCGTAACAGGAACGTTCTGGCCTGTTATTTTCGTCTTTGTCAGCATTGGAAACAAAACGTTAGGATAAAAACGGAATCGTAGCTTAATCATGATACAAAAAATTTTAACAGAAGACCTGACATATTTTGGATAAGACCTTTCAAGGCAAATAAAGCAATTGGTGTAATGTTGATACCTTGCTCACTTCTATGTGTTGCATGCTATGTCGCGCATTATTATGTGCCGCTGCGGGAATTGTTGTTTTAACCTGTATTGTGTGCGTAGATCAGTGTGCATTTTATGTTTTGATGAAGAAATAAGGGATCGAGGATAGAGAAAAGGCGGTCAGAAGATATGCAGGATTAAGATTCATAGGAACTCTGCCAGGATATAATATCATACCATGTGTGGGAGGTCAAAATTGTAACTGTTGAGCAATAGGAAGCCGACCGAAAAGTCACCGAAAAGTGAACGGCGAAAGTCTGAAAAATTTATTGGTTAGTAACTAATGTAGTAAAACTATTAGTTTTACTGATGTAGGTTATAAGAGGCATATCAAATGTCGCAATGGCTAATAAATTATGCACAGCCAAATCGTTAAGCAAAGAGTTGAAAAACAACAGAATTGTTACAACAATCGCTTGCGGGTAATCGGTACCACGGATGCCGGATTCGACGGCCCGTATCTAGTAAACAGTTGATGTTTAGAGAACACACCCTCAGAACTTTCCGGTACTGAAATTTATGGCCGAAATGAACGAAATCATTTGAGAACTTACCTTGTAATCTGAATCTTAATTGTACTGCTCAATGGCAATTTACTCTAAGTTTGTCTTTTCGTACTATTTTAATTTTGGCCGATTTACTGTAGATACTTGAGCTACCTATTTCATTTTAATTCAACTTGATTGCTTTCTTGGGTGACACCAATAACATCGCCTTGTGCTGCTTTGTTCTTCAGTATGAATCGCAGAACCTCCTGAGAACGTAAAAATCAACCAAAATCGGTTGTAAGCACTCAAACACGAACTTTGTTATACTTTATTTCCTTGGTTGGAGCATCTGACATAGAAACTGCATGCTTTGCTAGATATACCATGCTGCATAACTAAAGAACACTGCAAGTTTTCATTATGGTCCTTGGTTCTTTTAACAGGTAGCAATAAAGTTTTCATTTTCGGCTCTATGAAATTGCCTAGACACCAGCACTGCAACCTCTACCACTGGAGTTAAGTTGGTGGGAGTTTCATAGGTCACTATGTAGCCCGCATATCATGGATGCCAACAAGCCCAGTCGCGCCTCGGTTCGATTAGTCCTTAAGCCGCAGTGAGGGTTGCCGCTTCGTTTTATTTCCGTTGTATATCCATATTGCAGAATTTAACAGCAATATAGACATGTAACTCTGTTTTAACTCACCATTACTTGACGAACACAACGATATGAGGCGGCTCTCTATATGACCTTCCGTTGGTCACCCATGGCTGGTCAAATACCTCCCAAAATAGACCCGTCACAAACGGGGGTATAAAATATCAAAATATTTATTGTTAGCTCTAAAGTGGACCGATCACAGATCCCTGCATTCATCCCGTTCAGACATCTTCCAAAATACCTGTCGGACCTCTATCAGGCTGCCCGTTAGCCCGGCATTTCTGGTAATATCGTTCCCACCCTTACTAAACCTCTCTTTATTTTCATCACTTTAGCATTTTTACATTTTCCGCTCGTGAAGTGAGGTTGTCACCCCTAGCTTGAATCTCCTTTTCATGGCGAGTCCAAGGATTGGCGAGGGCATCGATTTGCTCATCCGAGAAGCTTCCAAAGCTCCCTCTACTAACATACATATATAATATAACTACAGTGGGTCAAGTCCAAATTTTACGTCTACACCCCTTATTTTTGGTATAATTCGAACCCACTCTCCGTACTGGAACCATAGGTGACGCTAGTGCACTTAAATTCTCCTGGGAACCACTCTCCCCCGACCCTTCCTCCGGGACCGCTCCTCTCTTTATCTTTATCTGTATAATCGACCATTTTGGTGGCTTTGCTGTCTGTCTTTGTTTAGTGTATCTTTCGTTTTGTTGTCGTGATACCTTTGCGACCTTTGATCGATGTGTTTATTTTTTGTCCTTTTCTCTGCGACCCGTGGCTCTTTTTCATTTTGTCTGATCTCATCTTCTTTACCTTTCTTTTGTTTTTCCGTTTCGCTACTCTTCACCCGTTCCAATTGGTTTTATTATTTATTGAAAATAATAATTAGATATTGATATATTTATATTATATTATATATCTTTATAAATACATTCTTGACCACTAAGTAAACTCTGGGTGATATATGTAGGTATAGGCAGAATAAAAGCATATTGTTTGTATGTAAATTGAAGTGTTACAAAATATAAAACTGAATTGACCGGAAGGTCGACGGGAGAAAGGAGTAGGTTCTGAGCCTGACGGTGATTCCTGTAATCTCTGTGGGTCCCGGCCAGAGGCCTCACCCAGGCGGATGCTGCCGGAGGGTTTGTCCTGTTCCTGGGTCCTTTTTGCGCACCGCCTGCGGTTCCGTTCTCCCTATAGAGTATGAAAGCCACGACAGTTCAAGATTTCCTTTCATGCAAGAATAAACATAGACCAATATGTATGTATTGTCCACACATTGGGACGTGGCTGGTGTAACATCGGCTTGAGAAGGTCCGCGGTATAGTTTATTCTATCAAACAAAAGCTTCAAGCCGTCAGACCAAAGATAAACGTGCAATCTTTGCACATCGAAACGTAGTATCCATATAAAAAGATATATGAAAAATGGGTTGAAATTTTAGCTTCAGATGATGGGTGTATCTTACATATATATTCTGGGAATTTAATCTAAATATTTAATTTATGAATTAATATTTTAGCTATTTCAGCCTTAATAATTTGCTCATAATTTCGGGATTAAAACTGCTTTGATATCAGAGCCGTCTGGCTTCCAGACGTAATAAAGTGCCTCAATTTTCAGAGACAAAAGATCCCAAAAAAATTTTTCTTTGGTATAATTTTCCAGATGTCGCCACACTGTTTCGGATTCTATTTAAGAGTCCTGCCGGCATACGCTAATTCAAAATTTAGAATGCTTTTGAATCTTTCCAATTGGCTGTTGGGTACTAAGTCGACATTAGTTCGAACAGGTGGGCGATTAAAGACCGCCTCTAATTGGACGGTGACAAGATACTACAACACGGGTGAAAATTTCTACATTAGGATGAACGATCTAATTCGATAAATCAGTTTGACTACGGCAGCGCGGCGTTCCGTTGACTTCACTGACCGGCTACAACGCAATTATTTAAGGGTTGTGTTCGCATGGATCGCATGAAGCTCGACAAAGGGTTCAGCGTAGCCGTCCAGAGCTTCGTGAATTCGTTCAGCTGATGCTGACCATTGGAGTGGAATTTTATAAGTATGGGTGTGGGCTTTAGAAAGCGGGTATTTATTTTCCACGATAGTTGGTAAGGCATAGGTCGACGCTAATATAGTGGAATACACATTACCGCATAGAATCTTATTAACGAATGTAGCTAGTAACCCATCTACCTTGAGTTGACTTTCCGTCCGCCTTTTGGCAGAGCTACCTTGGCCCCGGATTGCTGCACAAAGTGCCTCCTAGAATTCTCGTTAAAGGTCCAGTTCCAATTCAAGTGATTAGGAAATTTGGTCGAAGCCTTTCTGATTCCCCGTGGTCTTACATACATAGGTAAACTATTTTAATACAATATATCCACGTTTTACATGGTGGCTCAGATCTCTTAAGGGACTCAGATAATTTCCCCTGAGACGACTACGGTCAGAAATTTTAGTTTCGACACGAGCATTTGAATCTAAGGTTCAACCTAGGGATTTACTGATTACAGAATTGCTTTACAACTTAATATTTTAGTTCAGCGTTCGACGCAAGTACTAAACTTGGGGCCGAACGAACTTAAAACGTAGGATGGAGGACGACTGCCTTTGCTGACCCTTCCAAATTTTCGGAATGGGCAACAGAATGTGTCGTTTTTACACCGAGCTAACAAAACTATGGGCATTAGTCTGGTTTTGACCCGAAGGTTGGTCCCTGGCCAGTGTTAACATCACGGAGAAAATTTTAAGATCAGAATCACTTGAGCTCAGGGAATGATGATTGGATCGATATTTTTCTGGCTTTGTTGCACTTGTCTTGGCTCTTTATTTTTGTATGATAATGCATATATGGCATCGTGCCATAAATCACCATGAATCTATTTGCTGCATTTGTACTGTGTTATTAACTAGTATCCGAACACAGTCTTGGTGATTGAGATTCATTTGAAGCTGGAACTCGGAAATGGCATTAAAATATATATAGTAAAATAGTGCTGCAGGATAGATGGGAATTTTGGTATCTATCCTTTACCCCACTCGGAAAAACGTGGTTGTATACAATGATTAAATCGTTAAATTATACTGCCTGATGTGAAGGCCACAAGCTAGTAACAAACTAGTAACAATGCTAACTGGAAAACGGCACTTAGAGGAGCCGCAGTTTCCCCCCTTTGATCCGCCTCCTTCATTATGTGTCTTCTTGGCGAACTCATACGTAAAATCCAAATAATTGTTTCTCAATGGTTCACATTTTGGATAATCAATCTAAGCATATTTTTCTTTCGCTGAGCTTTAGGCCGTCGGCTCTAAAAATTACAAGTGATTTGTCGATGCTTGCGTAGCGTCGAACATAACAGGCCAGGACAGTCTCTTCGCTTCGATATGAGGATCTAACCAGTTTTTGTGAGAATAGACGAGGACTGGCAATCGGCACGAATCTTCTGGCGATTACCACGTCCTTCCCTACGACCGTAAGTTTCGTAAACAGAGTACAAACTACGCCTCTGGAGCAAGTACAATGGAACTTTTTCGAATCCGAACTAATGGAAACCACTAACTGTGGCGCAACGCCTTACAAACGTATAAGGAGTGCTAGCAAGTCTTGTTGCTTGAGACCCTTTTTTCGGCGCCCTACCTTGTAAACAATTAAAGGAGTAGACATATGATGGCGCAAAGTTATCGTGAACCAGGAGTGTAACTGCGAACCGGCAGAGCTGTGACTACCTGAACCTAACTTGCGTTTGTTCCGAACTTTTGTTAACTAGGCATTCAGACTTGCTACGGTAATCAAGACAAACTTAATAAGAACTTTAGGTTCAGATGTGCCTTGGTTTAGACGTGACTAGCAAACAGTTATAGGCTAGATCCGCGCTCCAGCGTGGAGACATTGGGCGCGCCTTTGTCGCACCGCAATCCAATTAATCTTCCAACCTGTTGTCAATTCTAGTTTTACATTTGAGCAAATCGATATTAAATTTACCAAGGTTTTTATTGACGTCGGCTTATAAACCGGTGCATACGCAGCAACATTTAACTTCTCTTCAGAGCAGGTATTATTGTGGGTTAGCTTTTGTCAAAATATCAGCCTACACAGTCAGATACTCGATTTAAGGACAAAACGCATAGCACAGCACGCGCCCCCAACACTGTAAATTTAGGTCCGGTCTGAGAAAAGTAAGGCCTCAGATCGTGCGAGGGTAAATCCCTCAAAATTTTATTCCGACTTGGTCGCTGAGTTTTGCTGTTTTCTTGTTTTTTGCAGCGTTGCCCATTATGCTTTCAGATAGAATTCACAGATTTGGATATATCATGTTCCGATTTAGGTTCAGTTTTGTAGAATTTTCTATCGCTTGACTTAGATAGTTGCACATATATTCAGTCAACAGCACACCTGCTGCTCTCGCGCTCGCTTAAACAAAGCCAACGTGCTGCTCTCGCGCTCGCATAAACAAAGCCAACGCTCTGGAAATATCAAAAATAGTAGCGTTGGTATAATATACATTAAATGGAAAAATAGCACATAACAGATACAACGGCAACAGAGCACAAGATATATATATGTAATAACGGGACACAGCTGCATGGCGCAACTTCCTAACACTATGCCCATACGACCCCGGCTAGCGTAACCTCAAGCGCGGACCGTAAGTTGTTGAAATTTTGGCTTTACTCTTGGTCAGACCCAACAAGCTACGGAGCTTAGCAGGCCGCAGGCGCGCTTCGCGGGGTGTGTTCGGACCCCGTCCGATTGGTTGGGCACGTGTCTAGTGTCTGGTATGATTGCTGAGCTCCCCAGGGAGGCTAGCATCGACGCCTGCTCACAGGTCATGATGCTTGGCCGTTGTTCCCTATTCTAAACTCATCTGAAGTTGTTTAGTTCAATTTAGTGGTGTTGAATGTTGAAATAAAAGAATAAAACTGCCCTTTAAGATTGAAACTCGAGTTGATTTGCCTAACTAAGATCCTGTTATGCTCCGTGCTAGATCATTGTAGCCTATGTGGCCGGGTTAGGTTCCGACAAGCCCTGAGAGTTTAATGTCGGAAGGTCATTGGCGTAGCCTGCCTTTTCTTAATGATTCTAATTCCGAAAGCTAGTGGTTGGACTGATGTAGCTTTTGTCTAGTTGAAGCAAAGTGTTTGGGCAAATCCCTAGTGAATTTTCGAGCTAGCGGAGAATGCGGGTTGAATTTGTTTGACGACTCCTAAACTTTTATTCCTCGGTTCAAATGATCATACAAAAACGTCAGAAGGCCATGCACGTCAGTGCTTGTGACAATCTCGCCCTCAAACAGTGACGGGCAGTGCCTGCTCGTCCCAGCGGACAAACCAGAGAAAACTCCCTATCGTCTCGGTATAAAATAAGACTGTACTCAGTGTTCATGATACAACGTTTATTAACACGATGAAGTTTTATCGAGGGGACGAGTGTTTCCGACCGACTATTGGGGGCTAACTAAGTGCGTCAATTCGGGAGGGCTAGGCGCCTTCCTGAACAATCTCTGGGCCGCCCCCAGGGGCGGGGCGTGCTTGGTTATTTAGTTTTATTTCTACTCTTCGGCCGAATTTGTAGTAGGTTCGGTGGGGTACGTCACCCGGGCAGTATACGCCCTGCCGATCAATTATCCGGCATCATTTCCAGACCTTGGGGTCGTTTCATACTATGGGGTACGGGGCGGTCGGCCGCAGACGCGTCCTCGTCTTTTCCTCTTTCTTTGGTCGTTTGCTCTTTTCCTCTCTCTATCGACGAACTTGTCGTCCTAATACACTGCTGTGGCTGAATGGTTAATGATAATGAATCTGCAGCGGGCCTAATTTCCCCGTGCAGGATTGAAACTCAGTGTGGGAATAATGCAAAAAGGAAACTAAATGAACGGGAAGTTGACAAAAACTGAAAGCTGGATATGCACAGTATATAGCCTAACGGACAACTCAGGATAAATAGTGAAATCATGCTAAACTCAGCGATCAACTCGCTCCAAGGAAAAGTTGGGATTTTGCACTCGCCAGCCATAGGGCCAAATGGCCCAGGCGAGAAGGTAAGTTTTCTTTATTTTCAGGTGTGATTTAAATATTTTATTTTGAAGACGGGAGCACGGCAAGCGTCTCCCGCAAGAGATACCGACAGAAAAATTCATGCCGGTACCCGCGGTTGCTTTCTTTCAGCAAGTGTTGTTTCAGGAAGTTAGCACTAACGGAAGGCCATGTAGCTTTATTACTGGGAACGCTTGTTAGTTTGATCGTTTTAGTGACATATTTCAGAGCTTTCACACCAAAATGAGATTTTAATATCAAACTTTCCGCACGCGGCATTAACTGGGGCGAACGGAGTTTTGGGACGGCTAGGAGTTTGCCCCGTGAGCCGATTATGGGGTTATTTTGGGATCAGGGGTATTGCCTAGCATTTTATTCGGTCGGTCGTCATGGCGAAATGTGTGCTTACTGGAGATGCCTACAGCATTTGCCTTAAAGCTGGCGCAATGTTCCTGCAGGATTTTATTAATCAGAACGCACCTAGATGCTATGAAACCAGAATTCAATAAGTAAACCGAGACGATCCTTTATCAGAGTCCCTTGTGAACAGCAAGCACCTTAATCTCAAGCTTCAATGCCTAGAATTTGTTAGATCTTATGTATTCCCAAATTTTCCTAGCTCAGTAGGATAAACGAAATTTCAGGGGCTTCCTAAAGCCCGACGGAGGCTAGTCCTCCGTCTCTAACTACTAAATCTGTCCGAGCTCATAACGGCATGAGCATCGAACGGTCAACTAGCTGCAAATTTGTAAACCATAACAGCGAACCATTAAACAAGCAAGCGAGTCCCTATAGTTTCGTCGGGAAATTTTACCGTGGTCGGCTAAGGAAAATTCGATGACACTAACTCAAAAACAGCAAGCCATGTAAAATCGGGACGAGAGGCGTTCCTTCTGATGTGCCCTACCTAAGACCATGGGGAATCAGCAGGGCTTCGACTTTGTCACCTACAATTTGTCACCATCCCGTGCAATCGCTCAAGATGCCCAAAACGGGACTCGATTTGTGGAGGTTTGTCAACGAACCTACTTAACTGCCTATGAACGGACTGTCACTGTTACATCCGGAGAAAGTAAGCCCCCATGATCCGTGATACTACTTACGAACGTTGCTCCGGGGCAGCATCGGCTGACCGCCTTCGCGAGACGGAAGACGTCTGCGCGGGTCCTCCATTGATCGATTCCCATTCCAAACTACAAAGCGAAAAACCACGAGAAAGATCGAAACAACAAAGAAAGCTTGATACTAAGTCAAAGTCTTCGGAGCCGGTCAGTGAAGTCCACCGAACTCCGCGCTGCCTAAGTCGAACTGATTCCCAGATTCGACGCGTTGGTGGTAAGCCCGAAATTTTTGTCTATAGTTTGGGAAAGCGATTTTGTCGCCATCCAATCGTTGACGTTTCTTGACGCCCATCTTTTTGGGTTTCTTCTTTGGGCGTCCAATTGGGGTCACTTCCGGAAATTCAAATTCGACAACTACCGTTAGCCGTCGATGTCCTTAGGGAGAGTCGGCTTCAATTAGATTTGCCGACATCAAGTTTGAATCCTCCGAGTACTCGCAGGTCGTCCATCTGCGACTTTTACCACGATTTTCGAATGAAATCCAAATCTTGAAGACCCAATTTCCCGTAATTATCACCGTATGTCCAATGAAATTGTATCCTAAGCTCACAACATTCAAGCTGCTTCCGGTCTCCGCTTACTTTGAACCACTAACGACAACTTTCGGGTCACGCAATTTCCTTTTTAAACCCCAATTTGCGTGACAATCTGCTCAAGTTTTTGACTGTTTGATCCTCCCAGCCCATCTCGACACAGCGACTGACGACTCAGCCTTTTTGGTCTTCGATATCCTCCCAATCAAGCTAAATTTGACTTTGAAGGTGACCCTCGCTCATGAGGACACCTCAAAACA
Source organism: Trileptium ribeirensis (assembly GCA_030248225.1). Lineage (NCBI taxonomy): Eukaryota > Metazoa > Nematoda > Enoplea > Enoplida > Thoracostomopsidae > Trileptium > Trileptium ribeirensis. Next base: position 88,220 of record JASANE010024786.1, on the reverse strand, counting down.
TCGAGAAAAATCGAGCTAATTTTCAATTTTCTTGGGACTATCTAAGCTTCAACGACTTGCCGGGGGAACGGACGACGAGAAAACGTCCGTCTCGAGACCAGAAACGGGGCGAACTCCAACTAGTTTCTATCCGGTCGGAGGCCCTGCTCCAAGGCCCCTAGGACCCACTGGAGGGCCTTCAACGTACCCCTATCCTGTCCGAACGTCCATTTCCAGTTCGTCCGTAAAACTCTTAAATTTAGTGAGTCTTACCACGTGATGTCCTCGTCCGTCCGTTTTTTCTGTGTCCTTATGTACATATTATATACATATATATGTATATGTATATATACATACACATACATATACTACAAACATACACGCAATACACACGAGACACAGGGGCGGCACGAGCGACAGAGAGGTCGCTCGAGTACACACAGCACAACAACAACAACAAAAGCAAAAGCAACCGACAGCAGAAGTCGGTTAGAGAAAGGGCGAGGACAAGAAGACAAAAGTACAGCGAGGACAGGAAGAGGGAGTGGGAAGGGAAGCGGGACAAGGGGAATACCGTGGGGATTTCGAGGGGCTGGGGTGAGATTCGGTCCCAGGACGAAAAATGGGGCCGATCAATACCAAACACGAGGGGGGAGGACGTAACAGCGGGTTGGAACCCACCTACGGGTTCCGCTGTGTATAAGTGTGGGGTGCTTTAGAGGGCTCTCCTGCGTTAACGGTTGGGCGGAGCGACGCCCACCGGGTATCGTCGGACTCGCCGTGAAACGGAGATATTGCTGCCGGAGCGGCTGGCGTAAAAATGGTGCTAAAATCACAACTATTAGAGAGAGTGGCGGCTACGGTAGGGGCGCTTTCGTCGGCTGTCCCGTGTTAACTGGGCGGCGGGCGGAGACCCGCCGGGTATTTTTGGAGATGTCTCGACGAGACGAACACAATGAGGGGCGGTTCGCCTGTTTTGAGGCAAAGAGGAAAATCTCGGATTATGTGCGCCCACTAGTAGCTGGCGTCCGAAATTAGGGCGTATTTAGATGACTACAGCAGATCAGCGGGGATGCGGACAGGGGTCCGGCACACGTCGTTAGATTTGTACGGTTACGGTGAACAAAACGAGGGGTCGCATGCAGCGGTTCAGGAATGGGGTGGAACAGCGGGGATGTAAAAGGGTGACGGCTTACATCACTCGCATAGAAAGAGGGCGATTTAGCCTGAAATACGCTCAGAAAGAGGCGTTCCCGGTTGTGAAGGGAGGCACAGGGATCTTGAAATCATACGTAGTCGGCTAAGGGACAAACCCACACACACACATATATATAGTATGTTATAAATATATGGAAAGTGATAGTCCTGTTTCGGTCTAGACAACCCAACTTTGCGTAAGTAGCGGTTGTCTTTGTACGTTACGAGCGAGGTTCGGGCGTTGTCTGTGGCGGTTTTGGTGTCCAACACTAGTCCTCAAAATGTTCTACCAACATGCTCCGGTTAGTTCTCGGATCATGTTACACTAGCCGGTTACGGGCCGTCGAATTAACCCGACATCCGTCGTCCGTTGTAAGCTCAAAAGCTACCGTACATGTAAATTTAGTTGGTTGCGAATTGTGCTTTCCCGTGACCATTGCTTAGCATGCAGTTAGAACTAGGTAAACTTAATATTTTAGTTTTCTGTCTTAACAAACTTGTTAATTTGTGTGCGCAGCCAGGGGCCTCCTATTCCCGGACAGTCCTAATCGTCAAACCTAATTCCTCTCTAGGCTGTCCTAACCGTAGCGCATAACACTCGTCCCCGAAATTGCACAGACATTACAAAACGCCCCACCGCTGAGGTACAACACAGGTACAGCACGATCCACTGACACGATATTAAATATATATACGGTATTTTTAGACAAAACGATTCACGGATAAAGTACGGCATTTTTATACCAAACGATTCACGGATAAAGTACGGCATTTTTATACAAAACAACTTACGGATAAAGTACGGCATTTTTATACAAAACGATTTACGGATAAAGTACGGCATTTTTATACAAAACAATTTACGCATAAAATACGGTATTTTATGCACGATACCCATGTACCAACGTGTTCCGATACGATTTTGGGTGCGAGAATCATGAAAACACTCGTGACGCGGCCGGAAGGGCCCTGTTACTTCTCTTATATTTTTAAATGGAAATTTTCGGATTTAAGCCTAAGCCTAAGCCTAAGCCTAAGCAAATTATAGGGGTGGCGAACAATTTGTTTTGCCTGAGATTAGAGATATTTGTTGGCGGTAATATTGTTACTCTTTCCAAGGCCTCATCACTTAGGACCTCTCCAAAAAATATAACTTAGGTAAAGTGACAAAAGTGATAGCAGAACGCCTTCGCTGCTAGGAAAAATTTTGTCTAACAGTTGAAACTAAACACGTAGTTTATCTGCTAGGGATCGGCCTGGTCATACTAAGTGGTCGATTTTTCGTTGATCAATGACCAGTGGTCACTACGTGATTTATCCTGGCCTCGTTTGACGAACCCAGTGAATTCAACCAAGCCCTCCTCCTATATTTTAAGGGGGAAAATGACTTTTCGCTTGGGGTCGAAAGATTCATTTGTGTGCCTCTAGGGCTCGTTTTGTTAAACTGTCCACAAATTAATACACACTAGTTATAGGTAATACAGCAATACAAAGTATTAATATTTGGACACGATATAATACATACGTATACAATACAATGCAGTGCCAATCTTAGGTATGAAGTCCCTCACCAAATTTCGCTAAGATTCTATGCCCCCAAATTGCTGGTGCAATGTTAGTTCAGTTTTCGCTTAGGTGAGTTCCCTCACTATAATATTTGTTGTTCCACCCACCTGCGAAGGAAGCCAATATATGGCTCCGTCGCTTGGGGTTCCGCAGGTGGGTTCTCACAGGGGCCCTTTCCCATGCCCCTGGTTCCAATAGTTCCCGCGGGTATTGGGGCATAGCGGACTTAAATGTCCTGTCCGGAAATTGACACTTAATGTCCTGAAACAGATGGGTAAATTCGTTGGTCCCCTTCCTCACATCGCCCCGTGCAATGTCCCACGCTGGTGGAGGCGGCGCTATCACTGCTCGAGCTCCGTTGCTCAGTAGGTAGTCAAATGAGCAGATGTGCCGTCGTACACGACGCATTAATTTGCTCGGCGTGTCGAGAAGCCGGCCTTCGTGCGGTTTAGGCCGCAAGGCGGCCTTGTATCCGCCAAGGATAATGATGGTCTTGGTTTGGGGTGTGGCAATACACGTTACCATCCGAGCAAGAAACTGCACGGTGGCTCCAGGCCATGCCGCGGCGCACCAGCCTTTCGATGCAGCCATCTTGATTAATGGCGTTGCCATTGTATCGCCGAGGATTAGCACCGTTGGCCAGTTGGCAACTCCGTGGAGGATAACGGTTCGGATCTCCTCCAGGAGACAGCCCATAACATTGTGGCACTGCCGTGGGCGGCGGCCAAAGGCGGTGTCTTCCGGTCCGGGGCCAATTCCCCAGAACGAGTCCGAGTGATTTGCCTCGAGCAGTTGAGCGTGTCCAGTGGCGAGCAGGGCCTTTTAAAATTTCGTGATCTTGAATTTCTCCAGAAGCACCGTTCTCATTAAATGCGGGAGGACAGGGCGAAGGCGCTCTGTTGTTTCGGGATCGAGGAATTTTTGTTTGTTCCTCCGCGAGATAGTTTTGATATCTCGACCTCCCATTTTTAAATCCGATATATCTTGCCTTGCTTGCTCCTCGTCGAATAAATAGGTGACGAGGAGCTGGTACCCTTGCTCCGTGGACGTGTACTCGATTGGGTACTGTTCGATTGTTTGACCCAACGGAGCATGTTTGATAATTCGGGCCAACGCGTGCCTTTCGAAAGAAACGTTTCGATGTGGGCGGCGTAGTTGATGATGTACTGAGGCATACGCGGTTGTGCAATTTGTTCCATTCTGGTGATTTGCCGACCGATGATTCCTGCAATAATATTCGTCGCCATTAAAAGCGTTTGGGGGCTGGGGGGGGGGTGGGGTCGCGGGGGTGCCGGGGCGGTGTTGGCGTTGCACCGTCTTTCCCGGGTGGTTGTCTTGAGGTGATCCTCCTCCCGTGCTGGTCGTAGTTGTCGTTGTCCGTTGTCCTCGTCCGGGTCCTAGTCAGGATGAGCGGCCAGCATGTCTTCGATGTCCTGTTCGTCGAATATGTCCCTAAAAGGTTCGAACATCTCGTGCCGATAGCGGGCACTCCTAGATGGGGGATTCATTGGCATAACAGGGTCGATTGTCGGGTCGGTTGAGCGAGAGGTTTTGTTCGTCGAGCTGGGGCTGGGGGTTTGGGCGCAGGCTCTCGGGGGCGATGCGCGGTATTACTACCTCATCCTCTCGCTTAGGGGGCGTATAGTCCTCATACCAACGACGGCGGTCCCTTGCCTGTCGGTATGGTTGTCGATGCGTGGGTTGAAGAGGTTCTGTCTTCTCCTCGATCTCCTCAATAGAAGGTCCCAACTCCGGAGATCCTTCGCTCTCCTCAGTAGAATAGTCAAGTTCAAAGCGGGGTCTTCGGCTAGGTCCCGGTAAGAATTGACTAAGGGGTGCTTCGTCCTCCCAGTCTTCCCAGCTAACATGTGGTTGAGCTTCAGCTTGGGTTCGGGGATGCGCTTTGGTGCGTGCCGGTCGAGCTAGAGTCCCTTTTATGGCGGAGGGTGCGCTGCGCGGCGGCGCCTTCTCACTCCCCCGAATAGAGGAGTCCTTAGTCGACTCGCCTATGGTTGAGATTGTCTCGCTGTCCGCAGGTGCGGCTTAATTTCGAGACCGTTTCGATCTGCCGACTTCCGAGGATTCGGAGGGTCGGCGTTGTTCACTCGTGTCTCGTCTACCTGTCTCGCATCTCCTAGCCAAACTCTCAGCAAATTCTGCTACAATGTCATCGGAGGCTATTTGGGCTTCCGAGGGAGGGTGAAGTATGATAGGTCCTGATAGATACTCCTTTAACTCGGTCGCATCCTGAAGTTCTCCTTGAGCGCGATCCTCTTCCTCTTTAATCATTCTCCTTTCCTCCAATTCCCATTCCCATTCCGCTTGTTGGTTTTGCTTTCTGGTAGCGCATCGGCCGAAGGAAGGAACGTATGGGGTACCGGTTTCTTGTTCCGCTAGGGGTGACAATGTGACGGGGGTTATTCTTTGATGTGGCGGGGTCTGGGACGCACCTGCTTCGGGCTGTGGGGCCTCGGCTCCACGTTCCGCTAAGAGTGACAACAAGGGTGGAATTACCCACCGATGTGGTGGTGTCTGGGAAGCAGTAGTTTCAGGCGATGTGTTCTCAGAGCTTACAGATGATACTGGTTCAGTCACCGGTGCGGGGGTTTGGACTGGTTTCCGTCGTGGTTTAGGTATAGGTTTTCGTGTCGAGGCAGGTTCTAAAGGAGTTTGACTATGCACTGAGGCGGATTGCGTGGGTGGTGGTCTAGGGGGGTCGGAGATTGAGTACTCCATTCGTCTGGGACATATTCCTCTAGCGTGGCTTCAAATCCTAAAGGCATTAGCGGCGTGTGTGGGAGCGGGATATATGGGGCAGAGTACGCAACCCTAGGTTTAGGGTATCGTTATTCGTAGGACGCCGTAGGCTCACGATAAATATGGTACGGTAACAGTGGTTTGTCTGGATCAGTCGCTAGGCGTTGCGAGTAAGGGCTACGGTAAGTTTGTGTAGCGGCGGCGGCGCGGCGTTGGGCGGGCGTAAGCGGCGAGGTCTGAATGGCATGTTCAACTGTCTAGGTTGGAGAGGCGGTTTGGTTGGGAGTATGGGGCGAGGACTTATCTGGTTCTTGTGAAGCGAGCAGTTCGACAAGGCCTAAGGCATTGACGTTTAATGGTAGTAGCGAGCGACCATTTCCTGAGCGTGGCAGGGCTAAGGGTCTAGTTGGCTCCCACAGGGTTCCGACAAGCCCTGAGAGTTTATTGTCGGAAGGTCAATGGCGTGGCCTGCCTTTTCTTAATGATTCTAATTCCGAAAGCTAGTGGGTGGACTGATGTAGCTTTTGTCTAGTTGAAGCAAAGTGTTTGGGCAAATCCCTAGTGAATTTTCGAGCTAGCGGAGAATGCGGGTTGAATTTGTTTGACGACTCCTAAACTTTTATTTCTCGGTTCAAATGATCATACAAAAACGTCAGAAGGCCATGCACGTCAGCGCTTGTGACAATCTCGCCCTCAAGCCGTGACGGGCAGTGCCTGCTCGTCCGAGCGGACAAACCAGAAAAAACTCCCTATCGTATCGGTATGAAATAAGACTGTACTCAGTGTTCATGATACAACGTTCATTAACACGATGAATTTTTATCAAGGGGACGAGTGTTTCCGACCGACTATTGGGGGCTAACTAAGTGCGTCAATTCGCGAGGGCTAGGGGCCTTCCTGAACAATCTCTGGGCCGCCCCCAGGGGCGGGGCGTGCTTGGTTATTTAGTTTTATTTCGACTCTTCGGCCGATTTTGTAGTAGGTTCGGGGGGTACGTCACCGTCACCCGGGCAGTATACGCCCTGCCGATCAATTATCCGGCCTCATTTCCAGACCTTGGGGTCGTTTCATACTATGGGGCACGGAGCGGTCGGCCGCAGACGCGTCCTCGTCTTTTCCTTTTTCTTTGGTCGTTTGCTCTTTTCCTCTCTCTATCGACGAACTTGTTGTCCTAATACACTGCTGTGGCCGAACGGTTAATGATAATGAATCTGCAGCGGGCCTAATTTCACCGTGCAGGATTGAAACTCAGTGTGGGAATAATACAAAAAGGAAACTGCATGAACGGGAAGTTGACAAAAACTGAAAGCTGGATATGCACAGTATATAGCCTAACGGACAACTCAGGATAAATAGTGAAATCATGCTAAACTCAGCGATCAACTCGCTCCAAGGAAAAGTTGGGATTTTGCACTCGGCTGCCATGGGGCCAAGATGACCCAGGCGAGAAGGTAAGTTTTCTTTATTTTCAGGTGTGATTTAAACATTTTATTTTGAAGACGGGAGCACGGCAAGCGTCTCCCGCAAGAGATACCGACAGAAAAATTCATGCCGGTACCCGGGGTTGCTTTCTTTCAGCAAGTGTTGTTTCAGGAATTTAGCACTAACGGAAGGCCATGTAGCTTTATTACTGGGAACGCTTGTTAGCTTGATCGTATTAGTGACATATTTCAGAGTGCACCAAAATGAGATTTTAATATCAACCTTTCCGTACGCGGCATTAACTGGGGCTAACGAAATTTTGGGACGGCTAAGGGTTTGCCCCGTGAGCCGATTATAAGGTTATTTTGGAATCAAGGGTATTGCCTAGCATTTTCTTCGGTCATTCGTCATGGCGAAATATCTGCTTATTGGAGGTGCCTACAGCATTTGCCTTAATGTTCCTGCAGGATTTTATTAATCAGAACGCACCTAGATGCTATGAAACCAGTATTCAATAAGTAAACCGAGACGATCCTTTATCAGAGTCCCTTGTGAACAGCAAGCACCTTAATCTCAAGCTTCAATGCCTAGAATTTGTTAGATCTTATGTATTCCCAAATTTTCCTAGCTCAGTAGGATAAACGAAATTTTAGGGGCTTCCTAAAGCCCGACGGAGGCCAGTCCTCCGTCTCTAACTACTAAATCTGTCCGAGCTCATACACGGCTTGAGCATCGAACGGCCAACTAAGCTGCAAATTTGTAAACCATAACAGCGAACCATTAAACAAACAAGCGAGTCCCTATAGTTTCGTCGGGAAATTTTACCGTGGTCGGCTCAGGAAAATTCGATGACACTAACTCAAAAACAGCAAGCCAGGTAAAATCGGGACGAGAGGCGTCCCTTCTGATGTGCCCTACCTAAGACCACGGGGAATCAGCAGGACTTCGATTTTGTCACCTACAATTTGTCACCATCCCGTGCAATCGCTCAAGATGCCCAAAACGGGACTCGATTTGTGGAGGTTTGTCAACGAACCTACTTAACTGCCTATGAACGGACTGTCACTGTTACATCCGGGGAAAGTAAACCCCCATGATCCGTGATACTACTTACGAACGTTGCTCCGGGTCAGCATCGGCTGACCCCCTTCCGAGACGGAAGACGTCTGCACGGGTCCTCCATCGATCGATTTCCATTCCAACCTACAAAGCGAAAAACCACGAAAAAGATCGAAACAACAAAGAAAGCTTGATACTAAGTCAAAGTCTTCGGAGCCGGTCAGTGAAGTCGACCGAACTCCGCGCTGCCTACGTCGAACTGATTCCCTGATTAGACGCGTTGGTCGTAAGCTCGAAATTTTTGTCTATAATTTGGGATAGCGATTTTGTCGCCATCCAATCTTTGACGTTTCTTGACGCCCATCTTTTTGGGTTTCTTCTTTGGGCGTCCAATTGGGGACACTTCCGGAAATTCAAATTTGACAGCAACCGTAAGCCGTCGATGTCCTTAGGGAGAGTCGGCTTCAATTAGATTTGCCGACATCAAGTTTGAACCCTCCGAGTACTCGGAGGTCGACCATCTGCGACTTTACCAACAATTTTCGCATGAAATCCAAATCTTGAAGACCCAGTTTCGCGTAATTATCACCGGATGTCCTGTGAGATTGGATCCTAAGCTCACAACATTCAAGCTGCTTCAGGTCTCCGCTTACTTTGAACCACTAACAACAACTTCCGGCTCAGGCAATTTCCTTAATCAACCCCAATTAGCGTGACAATCTGCTCAAGTTTTTGACTGTTTGATCTTCCCAGATCTCGACACAGCGACTGACGACTCTGTCTTTGTGGTCTTCGATATGCCGCCCTCCAAATCAAGCTAAATTTGGCTTTGAAGGTGACCCTCGCTCATGAGGACACCTCAAAACATCGAGAAAAACCGAGCTAATTTTCAATTTTTTTGGGACTATCTAAGCTTAAACGACTTGCCGGGGGAACGGACGACGAGAAAACGTCCGTCTCGAGACCAGAAACGGGGCGAACTCCAACGAGTTTCTATCCGGTCGGAGGCCCTGCTCCAAGGCCCCTAGGACCCACTGGAAGGCCTTAAACGTACCCCCATCCTGTCCAAACGTCCATGTCCAGTTCGTCCGTAAAACTCTTAAATTCAGTGAGTCTTAGTACGTGATGTCCTCGTCCGTCCGTTTTTTCTGTGTCCTTATGTACATATTATATACATATATATATGTATATATATCCCTATATACATACACATATATATACATATACTACAAACATACACGCAATACACGCGAGACACAGGGGCGGCACGAGCGACAGAGAGGTCGCTCGAGTACACACAGCACAACAACAACAACAACAACAACAAAAGCAAAAGCAACCGACAACAGAAGTCGGTTAGAGAAAGAGCGAGGACAAGAAGACAAAAGGACAGCGAGGACACGAAGATGGCATGGGAATTGAAGCGGGACAAGGGGAATCCCATGGGGATTTCGAGGGGCTGGGGTGAGATTCGGTCCCAGGAAGAAAAATGGGGCCGATCGATGCCAAACACGAGGGGGGAGGACGCAATAGTGGGTCGGAACCCACCTATTGGTTCCATTGTGTATAAGTATGGGGTGCTTTAGAGGGCTCTCCTGCGTTAACGGTTGGGCGGAGCGACGCCCGCCGAGTATCGTCGGACTCGCCGTCAAACGGCGATTCGAATGAGGGGTGATGTTGCTGCCGGAGCGGTAGGAGTAAAAATGGAGCTAAAATCACAACCATTGGAGAGTGTGGCGGCTACGGTAGGGGCGCTTTCGTCGGCTGTCCCGTGTTAACGGGGCGGCGGGCAGAGATCCGCCGGGTATTTTTGGAGATGTCTCGACAAGACGAACACAATGAGGGGCGCTTCGCCCATTTTGAGGCAAAGAGGAAAATCTGGGATTATGTGCGCCCACTAGTAGCTGGCGTCCGAAATTAGGGCGTCTTTAGATGACTACAGCGGATCAGCGGGGATGCGGACAGGGGTCCGGCGCACGTCGTTGGATTCGTAAACGGTGAACAAAGCGAGGGGTCGCATGCACCGGTTCAGGAATGGGGTGGGACCGTGGGGATGTAGAAGGGTGAGGGATTACATCAGTCGCACAGAAAGAGGGCGATTTAGCCTGAAATATGCTCAGAATGAGGCGTTCCGGGTTGTGGGGGGAGGCACAGGGATTTTCAAATCATACGTAGTCGGCTAAGGAACACATCCACACACACATATATATAGTATGTTATAAATATATGGAAAGTGATAGTCCTGTTTCGGTCTAGACAACCCAACTTAGCGTAAGTAGCATTTGTCTTTGTACGTTACGAGTTGGGAGTTGTCTGGGGCGGTTTTGGTGTCCAACAGTAGTCCTCAAAATGTTCTACCGACATGTTCCGGTTAGTTCTCGGAACATGGTACACTAGCCGGTTACGGGAAGTCGAATTAACCCGACATCCGTCGTCCGTTATAAGCTCAAAAGCTACCGTACGTGTAAATTTAGTTGGTTGCGAATTGTGCTTTCCCGTGACCGTTGCTTAGCATGTAGCTAGAACTAGGTAAACTAAATATTTTCGTTTTCTGTCTTAACAAACTTGTTAATTTGTGTGTGCAGCCAGGGGCCTCCTATTCCCGGACAGTCTTAATCGTCAAACCTAATTCCTCGCTAGGCTGTCCTAACCGTAGCGCATAACACTCGTCCCTGAAATCGCACAGACATTACAAAACGTGATACCGCTGAGGTACAACATAGGTACAGAACGATCCACTGATAAAATTTTAAATATATATACGGCATTTTTATACAAAACGATTCACGGATAAAGTACGGCATTTTTATACAAAACGATTCACGGATAAAGTACGGCATTTTTATACAAAACGATTCACGGATAAAGTACGGCATTTTTATACAAAGCGATTTACGGATAAAGTACGGCATTTTTATACAAAACAATTTACGGATAAAGTACGGCATTTTTATACAAAACGATTTACGGATAAGGTACGGCATTTTTATACAAAACAATTTACGGATAAAGTACGGCATTTTTATACAAAACAATTTACGGATAAAGTACGGCATTTTTATACAAAACAATTTACGGATAAAATACGGTATTTTTATGCACGATACCCATGTGCCAACGTGTTCCGATGCGATTTTGGGAGCGAGAATCATGAAAACACTCGTGACGGGGCCGGAACGGCCCTGTTACATATATACGTACGGGAGAAATGGATTGCGGATGCTGGAAACGAGAGAGAACAATTAAAAAAGTAACGGACGCCAAAGTTTAGGCAACGTGGGAGGGGTAGGTAAAAATGTGGCCATGTTAATCACAAAAGTGAAATTGGAATAGAGAATGGATCAGAAAATCAAGATTGATGAACCAACCGTTGGAAAAAGGCTAAGTACAATTAGCAGGTTGTGGAAATTTCAGCCAAGGTTGGGCACAGCCTGCGCCTCTAATATGGGCCCAGGATACACCTCTAGCGCTCGATGTACAGTGTGATCGCAGGCCCTACTGCAAAACCTAGTTAAACCTTTTTGCCACTAAAACTGGTTAAATAACAGATCGCTAAAAGTGAAACAAACCGCCCCACCTAAAATTGCACTTAAATGCGTGTGCCAGGTTAACATTTAAAAATGCTTTTAATCCTGCCTCAGCGTTTGGGTCAAACCTAGAGAACTCTACTATTAGATAAGGTCTCTACAACCCATCAGCAATTAGTAGTCGTCATGTGTTGAATCTTCGAAAATGACGAAATTTGTTTCTAGTAAAAACGGTTTAAATTGGACATAACTATGTGGTTCATAACCAGTAAAGAGTGCGCCCCCAGCTTTCAAAGTGCATATGAGCAAATTGTCTAACACCTAAATCCTCTAAAACAATGTACAAAGTTTATTTGTAAATTGATATTAGTCGGAAATTTGTACCCTAAATTGACACAAAATTTACTACTCGGTGTGGAAAACTTTTGTCAAGCGTGAAAGGTGTTAGGGGCGTCACGGGCTATGCCTCTCTCTGGACCTTAAGTTGAGCTTCGGTAAGATAACTAGCATAAAAAGTTGATAACTTATATTCGTGGTTAAAAGTTGTTGGAAAGCCAACAGTTGAAATAGCTACAAAAATGTGAATGCCGTAAGTGGTAGCATTATAACGGTAGTAATGACTGGGGATCAGGTAGACCAGGCCCCAGAGGTCAAAATAAGATTAATTGCGAAGACTGCCACTGAAAGCTGTTTGGAACATTTTCTGATTAAAATCCATCTTGGTCGCGACATATAAAAACAGCACTAGGCGGTGATAGAACTTCGGTAGGTGACTTAAGGTATAATTACTTTACAGGGATTTAGGGATGACTATTGATAGAAATTCATACCAACATCGGTGAAGAAGGAATGCACAAATTAGAACCCAGAGGTTTTCTCGGCAACAAAAAAAGACTTTAACAATTTGTAACCATTATGCCGTCATTAAGTTTTAATTTTGAGATAACTTCCAGCGTAAGCCTTTCATAGCGAAAATCTTAAATTTGCATTGATGGCCAATTTTAAGGTGTTTGAGTCTTAGGGTGCATTAGTTAACATATACAAGAATGCGTATAGTAATACAATAATAATAAAACATACATATATAATAATACTGAATGTCAAACTGATTGGGCAGTGGAGTTGCTACGGGCAGGCCCCCAGTACCGAAATGTAGAGGCATCGAAGTATCATCATAGGAACTAGATTGAACATCTCCGGAATTTGGTGGCATAGCTCGCGCGACGGGAGGTTTTGAAGGCCAGCTCGAAAATTAAGAGCCCTATTAACTTTGATTTCTTATTGCTTATGATTTTATTTCTTATTTTGCATATTGCTGTTATTACTACACAGAAAATATTGATATAACTACTGCCAATGTTGTGTCATCACATATACGTATATGTACTCATAGAGGGAGAATGGAGATTACGCCCTGGGTCTTGGACCACAAACAGCATTCGTGGCGTCACCAATCCCCCTGGGAGGCAGCCTGAGTACTCCTTGGGGATTCATTCCCTTTCTCAGCTTCCCGCGCGACGGAGGCGGGACGGAAAATTTTGGCAAAATAAACAAAAGATCGAAGAAAATTAGCAGCAATCCGGAAAAATTGACAAAAATAAGAATAAGTTCCAAACAGTTCGAATATTTTCGAAAATTTATTCTGCTTCAACGACCTCCCTAGCCTACCGGCCTATCCCTACTTGGTGGGGTCCCTAGCGCGTTTTCACTTGTCCACAAGCACCCGGTATCCCCCGTGGGACCTCGGACATTGAGAATGTATGTATACAGGAGATCAGGAACAATTGTCTGCCGCCCACCATTTTTGCCATTTCTTTCCGATCTCCAATCGGAAAAGTTTTGAAACTTTGGAATTTTGCGCCTACCGTAAACGTGTGGGCCGTTTAGTTAGAGGCGAGATCAATGGAGGGACATCTGCTAATTTAGGGCAGAGGTCGAAATTTCGCCCTTTGTTCTAACAATTTTAATCTTCTTGTTTACGTCTGGCGAGCCAAACGTTCTCACGTTAAATGAATCTTAATTCCGACAGCAACGAATATTATTATAGCAATACGTAACTGAACGCGTTACAACATAGTAATGTATTGCTAAGGTAGTATGGATTTAAAAATATATTTGAAAGAAATTTTACGTTACACTTAAAGTATTGCGATGACATTATTGGCTCTCTAGAATTTTGAAGAGGCCGGGGTAAATAATGCTTATTTATCGTTAAAAGATGTCGGGTTTTTGGTCAGCCAGTGCAAAGATATGTTCTACTATGCAGCCTTGCGTAAACAGCGTCAAACTCGAAATGTCCTGCTTATAAAACATATGAAAAAGCGCTGACTAGACAATTTCGCTCAGTCTTCATCCCTCCCTTTACGAGATATACGATTTGTTACACCTGAATTCCGCAAGAAATTTGAAATTATTGGTTTATACGGATTGTAAAGAAACTAAAGAAAGTATACTATAACAATGCGCTTGCCAAGAATTATGTTAGCCAAGCTTACAGCTAAGTAATCCTAAACAATCCATGCTCTGTTGTGGCCTTATGAAGTTGGATAGCTTCAATTAGAACATAATATATGATATACGACCGCAGATCTCTGAATGGGTAAAACAGCTGCTACGAAAATCCACCTGGCTTTCTTGCCAAAAGCATTCGATTGAAAACGGAAGACTATGATATTGAATCAGAAATCATCGAACGCTGCAACACTGCTGTTGCAATCCTTTGCTCAAGACAGCTGTTGTACGGCTATGAGCCAAAGTTTAAAATACCCAAAAATGAAATTTTCAAGTTTTATCACATCACGTTTCTTCCATCTATGAGGGATAAACATTTTTATCGACCTACAGTGTTATTTACAACGCGTTAGAAACATCTTGGTTTCATTGCTTTAAGCGTGATTATGTTTGCCGTTAACCAGGGATAGGGGTCATTACATGTTTCCTAATGTCATCGAATGTTTTCAATTCAACACAATGTAGATTTTCATACTTGTGGATGTTGCCAATTTTGAGGCTATAAACGATTTTCGTTATTGCATTGATAATGATATTCTTAATTAGGTTGCATCGCCGTACTCTGTATCGTAGTTGTACCTTGACAAAGAAACAAAGGTTTACGTAGAGCCCGAACATACAATTCTTGGAACAAGCACCAATTGCAAAAAACATAGTTCAATAAGTAACCGAACCAATTAAACCGGCAATCAATGAAAGAAATCTGTAGATGTATACATATCTATTCTCGTCACACCAACTCAAGTATTATATTTTGTCCGATGTGACCGCTTTTCGGCCTACCCGCGAATGGATGACAGGCGTAGGTATGTCCAACGAATCTCACAAGTATTTAGTGGGTTCCCTTAATGATTCCTGAGGAATTTCGATTATCTACCACTATTCATTTTGTTTAGGAGGGTGTGTTGGGCAGTGAAGATCCGGTGACAATATTGGCAGGCATTGATACCTAACGTAGAACTTTGAGGGTGTATTTCGTACTACCAGGGAACCTTGGAAATGTGGTAGGAAATATATGTGAGACCTCTGCGGGTAGCAAATAGCTCTCTCAAAACATTTGTGTCGGCACCCCTGACATCTTTGGGGTAGAATGTATGTCGAAAAATGACTAAGCCCAAGTAAAATGAGTAGGACCGACTGTCGAAATCTTTTATATTTCATAATGCATTCTTGATTAAACGGAACCAGAACATAGCCTTTTCAAGCTGTATTTGGTAAAATAAATGAAACAAACGTCCGACGGTCTCAAAATGCTCTTAGTCTAGCCAATTGCACTGCCCCTTCTCTCCCCCATAAATTACTAGACATGCAAATGTTAGATTTTATTCAGTGTGAAATTTTTAACTTGTAATTTTTAAAAAAAATTGAGCAAAGTTTACTTTCTGAACAGTTATACGTTAGTTCAGACAAACTCTGGTTATTCTCTACACATTTAATAGCAAACATAACCCATCTTACAAAAAAGTGAATCTGGCTATGTTACATAGTTTACTTATGCAATTCAAATTATACGCTGTTTTGCACCTGTTTGACAAGCAATAAGATATAATTGAAATTAACTTGCGGTAATATTTAAGGCCAAAGCATATTAAATAATGTTTGAGAACGTCATGCCGTGTTCAGCATTTGAGGCTAAAGTGAGAGATCACTGAATGGGTAAAAATACTGAAATCATCCATCTGGCGTTGTTTTCGGTAATACCGGGTTATGGCAACCAAATACAATCAGAAGCATCGTACCTGCATTGTACACGAAAAGCTACAGTTTGCATTTGATTTTTTTTGCAATTTTTACGAAAAGCTTACCGTTGCACATGTAAGAATAAAGATTTGGAGCACACACAGACCGAAAAAATCTAAAAACCTTTAAACAAAATTTTAAACGGAATTCCAGTTCCGACTGTTTTACCTTTAATGCCAAAAACAACAAAACTATTTTCTCCAGAAAAGGGATTCCGGTTATTAATAAATATTAAGTACTCACATTACCACATAAGCTGCTGTTACGGAACCAAAGTGATCACTGTTTAGTTATGTATATGCCAGGAAGTAACCGGCAAAAGGCAAAAACCACACTGCAACCGTAATTCCGGCTTAAAAAATTTAGTTTGAACTTTCCCACATTTTTGCTTTATCTGTGATCCAAACATATGTAATATATGTACAATGATATATGTCCAATACAACCAAGCAAAATGAAAGATTAACTTTGCCGTGTGAAACGTAAGTTGGGCACATAATTTTAGTACGAATTTTTCATGTTAACCTGCAGGAGTTTGTTAAGAAAGCCAGATCGATGCTTGTAGCAGCTATTTTACACGTTCTGCGGGGTATGTTTGAATTAAACCGTCCAACTCGGTAACAGAGTATGGATTACGTAGGAGTACTTAGCGTAAGCTTGGCTAACATAAATTGCGTAAGCACCAGACAGTGCGCTTTTGAACTTTGTAAGTCAGTCTACATTAAAGTAAAGTAACGTTATCTGCAAAGCAGTCAGAAACTGCTTTCTCTTAGCAATGACCTGTATTTATTGAAACTGTGTGAACAGTAACACAGTTTGTCTCATTTATAGCATTCTGACTAGAAAGTTATTATCATCTAACAAACGAGCACTGTTTGCACAACGCTAGTCAAAACAGTAACTGTGTCTGACCACTGATCAGAAAATTACATTCTATTATTTTCTCTCAGAACCATATAAACCAATGATATCAAGTTTCCTACAGAACAACATGTAACAAACGTATGTGTACTAAAGTGAGGCGATTGCAGACAGAGCGAAAATGTTTATTCTAAGCTCCATGCGTTGTAAGCACAGTCAATTTGACAAAGTATACGCAAGGGTGTGTAGTGGAAGGCATTTTTTCCTCTTGGTGTCCAAAAATCGACAGATTGATCAATAAATAAATATTATTAGCTTCCCCTCAGTCTCTTTAAAGTTTCACAAAGGCAATAATGTCATCGTAATACATTAAGTTTAATGTAAAAGTTATTTTCAATACAGTTTAAATTCACTATACCTTCATTTCTTACTTGATCTGTTTTACTATATATAAGTTTCGAAGACGAGGTTCCGGTTCTGGATCCGGTTTAAATGGACGGTTCCGGTTCCGGTCATTTACTGGTATATGCGTAATATATATGTATAAAAACCACAGGTGTGGAAAAACCTTTCTACTGGTAATGCCAGGCTTCAATCAAATTCTGAAAGTCGGCTGCGCACAAATCACTATACTGTGTTAAATTCGCCACAATCCAAGCATTTGAGTTTAACATTTTACTGTATATATATATATATGTCGTTCGTTTTAGCGGGACTGGCAAGTTGTACATTAATTTAGTAAATTTTAAAACCCATCATATATGAAAGTATGGCCTGAGTTGTGCGAGAGTACGGGTACCCGTTAGCCGGGCCGAGTATGATCATGGTGTTCCTTATAGACAGTAGGCGCTGTCATCGGAAGTCGCTTGCTGCCATCACTGGGCACTGTTAAGAATTTGTTCGTTTCGTTGAATGAGCGCTATTTAAAAGACCATGTTAGCGAGTTTCCGTCCAAACAACAAACTGAATATAACTGTTGTTTTTTAAGTACTGAATATTTATGGTGAAAGCCATATAATCTCATAGATAGGCAAAAAGTGTAGAGTATTTTTAGTCTCGCAACGGTTGTTGAAATTTCGTCACATGGTAACAATATTTATACATTCAGCAAGCTTTGTGAAATGGTAAAATAAATAATTACCACCGTTGGGTTTACCCAGAGGTAATTACAGCTATTATATATTTGTACGGCGTGTTTGGACGTTTGCAATTTTTAGCCGATATGCGCCCAGGATATCTGCAAATATTTGTACATACCCTGGGTTCTAGAATGACTATTGCCTCAGAATAACCTTTTCAAAAAATTCCACAGCACGAGAAAACATTAAAAAAATTATTTTTCATTACTAAATAAAATTATTTCACTCAAGATAGATCATTCTGTTACTAGGTTACTGCACTAATGCAGTTTTTTATACAGCTATAACTAAGGAATCCGTAATTTTTTGCCATTGATTGCAATTAACCATGTGCACGTAATAGTAAAACATTTATCATCTTTATGTCAACCTGTCCGAGAGCAAGGATTAAAAACTACCATTTTTGGGACCAACAACATAAGTCTAATTTTGTTATTTTAGCCTATAGTACGGGAACCACTAATATGATGTAACAATAGTTTTCACAGTAGAAGTGATATGAAATATTATACTCCCAAGTATATGCAATGCTTATCCAATAGAGCGAAAATAACAAACAACCAATTTTGTGTCAAAATTGTGTAGGCATTGATAATGTTACGATAAGCTGCGACTAACTTGCGGTATTGGGTTTAAGGTTTGACAGTCTGTGTACCTTTAGGCTGCATACTTATTATTAGTATATTCCCATATTGTTGAAACGGAGGAATAAATAGACTAAACTTAAGCATTCCTTTGGACTGGAATTCGTGCATATCATACTGTTATCAATGATGTTTTTGGTATATATATTTGGTTATATTTGGCTCAAAATATCACTGCGTGCCAATCGCGTCTGCGACAGGCTGATAATGTCAACTTCGTGTCCCGATTTCAGATTTGGTTCTGAAATAAGGTGCAAAACATTTTCCGGGTGAGAATTAGACTGAGCATTGCAGTATCTTAATAAACGACCCGGTTTGATTTACCGTGAAACTATGTGTGATTATGCATTAAAAGAGTTTATTAGTTACTCGTTGCAATGCATTACTCATGCTTTGTACTGGCTACGCAATAATTTACATTAGCTACACATAAACCCAACGGTCCCAGTGAAGCATATAGTTCGCTTTTGGCATTCAAATATCGGTCAACTATGCAAAAAATTCTTGTCTGCTGTGTCACAAATCATGTATGGTTGACCGATTTAATCATTTTTTAAGTTAATATGTAATAGAATCTAGTCAATTAATGATGCGTTAATGTGTTTGCGACAATTTTTGCCCAAAACTGTGCAAAACCATAACATACAAAATCAAACATTGTAATTTTGGCCAAATGGATTCCCAAGAGTTTACAATATAACCATTGTCAGAGCCCCAGGAACAAAAAATGAAAACTTTACTCTATTTCACTTTTTGTCATGACGTTTATAACGGGCTGTCAGGTCAACCGTCAACTATGATCCAAAGTTAAAAAACACTCTAAAACGAATTTGTCAATATTTTGACAAAGCTAGTTCCTTGCTTCTTGGAGACGAAGTATGGGTTGATAGGGTTACGTAATTCGTGGAATACATTAGCTCCACTCTTTTCCACCAATAACTGGTATATCAATGTCCTAATGGAACGCTGCGCGCTGCAAAAATGTTCAATTTTGATATCAAAAACAAGATATTAGTATTTTTGTCTATATATCTATGTAGTAGGTACACCGCTGGAATATGTCTATTTATTTACGGAGTTGCTGAATACCACGAAGGCTATTTCATTCGCGTAGTATGCATCCAATATGACAAACGCTAGGCGCCTAAAACGCTAAAAATTGAGTTCAACAATATGACTTTCCTGAAAGTTATTTCTAAATTTCAGAACTTTCCATATTTTTGATGATTGAAGGAAGAAATTTATGGTTCTGTGTTGTTTCAAATATGCTTACAACGTAGCTCTGTTCGTAATGTACCGGTGGTGTAACACTGGAGGCTTAAGAAGCTCAATTTGTAACTCTATAATAATTGTCAATGCTCATAGACCAGCTGCATTGGCATCGTTTCCCTCTAGCCGAGTTGCTTTTAAGCGCTGTAGGGATAAAAAGTTAAAATATTTTGAACTGTGTATCCTCAGTTTTTTCGCATGTGTATCAGTAAGTGAGCCCTTAAACAGTAAGACACTTGCTTAACTGTAAGTTAAACTCGACCGTAAACATTCAAAAAAACTACCTTCACCGTCACGGTCACACGGCAAGATCATAATAGGTAGATAATGTAGCTCAACGATTTTCAAACTAGGCAAAAATATTTCACTATGATAAAAGCAGCCAGCAATAACAATCACAACAAAAGCAAATATTGTAAAGCCGCATATGGCAGTGTAAGTAAAACCATAACGAGTGACGTTGCATGCCTGTGTAGAACGCGAAATCGAGAATTGGTATTTTCCAGCGAAAATATATAGTGCGCGGGCTGAATTAGACCTGTTTTAAACATTTCTTTTGAGCACCATCTGTACATTTAAAGAATTGCTAGATTATGCGACCGCACAGTAGCCAAACTGCGACTTAAAACGTTTGCCGGCACAATGGTCAAAAAAGGATAACAGCTAAACCTGGCAAAGACAACAAATATGTATTATATCAATTGGATATTATTCATTTAATAACAGTTAACCGCACCTGAATGTGATACTTTAAATTAAATCAGAAGACCCTACCAAAGTTAGGATCAGAGAGTAAATTCTCGGAGAAACTAGGTTGAAAATACGCTGACACGCTTCAATAGTGAAATTGTTTAGGAAGCGTTAAAAATTCACTACAAAGGTATTTTATTGTATATACAAATTTATTTTGGGTAAGACAATTTGACTAACATCAGGTGAACATTTCATTGTAGTAGCATTTTCACTACAAAAACGCGTTCGCTAGAAACACACTCCATTGCATTTGGGTACCACATAACCTTTCCCGTGGTGAGCGATCTTGACTGCATTACGATTTACATTAATAGCGAGATTAGTGATTTCGTTTTACATTCGTTGCACAGGAACATTTTATTGTGTTAGCATTTTCACTATAAAAACGCGTTTACTAGAAACACAGTCCACTGCAGCTGGTTATCGCATAGCCTGTGGCGTGGTGTGCGTTCTTGACTGCATTTCTGCTGGTTTCCACCGTATATATCATACATATAACATGTTGTTCTGCCACTGTTTATTACGTATTACGTGCATTTTGTATGTTGATCTGACTTAACTGACATGCGACTGCCGGCCAAAGTACGCGGAAAGGTATACCATGCGTGTATCCGGCCGGTGCTTGCCTATGCCTCCGAATGTTGGGCACTCACGAAGGAAGCTGCCGCTCCCTACTCGCAACCGATAGAAAGATGATGCAGTGGACGACCTGTGTGCGATGGGAAGACAGGAAACCCAGTGAGGAGGTTGCAGCCACCCTCGGCCTTATGCCGCTGGTCATGTGCAGCAGAAGACGAGTGGAATAACAAAATAGTCGCAGGTGTCAAATTCCGAGAGATAGCACCGCGTGGGAGACCCAAGAAGAAGTGGGAAGAGGCAGTGGAAGAAGATGTGCGATTCATGGGTCTGCGAAAAGAGGACACTCAACACAGGGATAAATGGGGAAGAGCGCTGAAATCATGGTACGGTCGAACCCGTTGCACAGGCGATGGAACCAATCGTCTTTAAAGGATGTGGTGGTGGTGGTAAACCCAAAAGTGAAAGGTATTAGTGTTTGTAGCTTGTACCAACGAAATATTTATCTGGCGTTCAAAAACTCTGTTTTAAGAAAAAAGTGGCGTTTACATTATATTTAAAATACTTATATAGTTAATACCGCCCTTGCATTTAAGTAGCCGTTCAATGATAAGTAACTATTGCCTGAAAATTACTATAAATTGCACATGTCTTCTCAATAAATACAAAGTCATCATTACAAAAAGAAGCGTTAGCATCAATTAGTATACTATGTAGATGATTATATCAAGTGCATCGGGGTGCCAAGATCCTAAAGTGCATATTCGACTAATACGTATTAAAAGTGCGTTCACACATTTTGCTTGAAATTTTAGCTTAAACTTAGATCAAAATTAGAGGTGATATTTTAGTGCAAACTTTTATAGCGTATTGTTTCGGCCAATCAAGGATATTGAACAGATGTCGGAAATTTTTTAAATAAAAAATGTTAACTAAACTTCTGAAAGACAATGATCTAATAGATTTTTCAATTAGAACCAAGTTTCGAGTTTATAATATGAGCAAAAAGTTTGATCGTGTGAACAAACCTTAAGTCATACATGCTCATAGCGGGAGAGAGATTATCCCACTCCGATGCTTGAACCCCATCGGGCCGTCCTCGATCCCGCTTACACTGGAGGCAGTCTGATTCTCTGAACGCTCGTCGAAAATCTTGGCAAAAATTGGCTAAAATCGAGAAAAAATTTCAAAATTCGGGCAAAATTGGTAAAACTTAAAATTTCGAATACTAAAAATCTCGAAAATTTATCCTGCTCTGACGACCTCTCTCCAACCGACCCGTTAGACGCCAACCTTCCCACCGTACAGGGCAATCCCCTATCCTCCTTGGACTGACCTCATCCACGTATGCGTTAAGTGTTAAAAATATATATTATGTTAGTTTTTCTAACGTTAAAACGGCAAAAAGTGGTGTTTCGAACGATAAAAATTTGAAGGCGTGGTCTAATTCATATTATTTTGGCTCAAAATGAATCGAGCAAGCACTCAGTGAAATTATTGCATGATGATATATAGCTGGCTTTTGAAAAGTGGGCGGGCGGCGTGGGTGCCTATGGTATTTGCTGATGCCTTTTTGCGAAAAACGCCTCCCCAGCTTGGCGAACCTATGTAGCAGCAAAAATTTTTTGCTTTCCCCCGGTACAAATATCCATATGAATTTACCAATGGTTTGTAAAAAATTCCTTTCTGAAGTAAAAATTTCAAAAAATGAAGCAAAAAAATCGCTTTTAAATAGATAGGCTTTTGCACATTTTAATTTTTAGGTTTTGAAGCTGGGGGAGTATGCCCTTCTGTGCAGCCTGCTGGAAATAGTTGATTTCCCCTGGCAAAATCCTGCGACCCCAAAGTTCCGAAAAAGAGAACCCCGGCATGCCCCTGGCAAAATTTTGCGGAAATGGAGAAGCCAGTACAGAAGTATTAAAAATAAACCAAGAAAAAGACTGTAAATAGGTCTACGTTTTGCATATGTGTCCTGCTTGTGTTTATTTAGTTTAATTCACTAAAGCCCAAATACTATGACAATTAGAGATACACTGAATCATGATACATGGCAGTTTTTCATCATGGCGTAATAAACCATGGAATTGCTTTTCGTAAACTGGCTTCTCCAAAGTGGGGGTTAAGCTGGATTTTCGGTTTCCTCTGGCAATAACGGGTGCCCCCACCCGATTGGGGACCCCAAGTAAAATTTTCCATTTCGTCAAAACAAACACACCCCCATTTGAATTGGAAACTTGACAAAATTCTTTTATAAAAAATACCCTTTCCGAAGTTAAAATTTTGATTAATTTCAACAAAAATTGACTGAGAACTCGGTTTTAACATCAACAAGTTTTTCACAGTGTCTGGGCCTATATATTAATAATGGAAAAGTGGCGAAATTTGATTATTTTTGGTGCCAAAATTTATAAAATTTTGCTCTGGGAGAGTATAGAAGGGCTGATAACACAGCCAATATGGTCTTAAAACAATGAAACCAACTTGTCTAAAGGGTTAAATATCCCTCTAATCCTATAGTTCACTCTAAATAAACAAAAAACTTCCTTAGTATAGATTTAGGCATTTTCAATTTTTTGGGGTATTTTTAAACTTTAGCTCATAGCTCCAAAACAACAGCTCTGACAAAAATGCCAAAGTTGTAAGTCTCAACGAGATGTTTCTGGGAGGAGGTCTTCGCGCAGAAACATATCACTGAGATTTTCGCTGTGAAGCCTCTATCTCGAGATATAGGTCACGAAAGACAGATACCCGGATGGCCGAATTTCAAAAATATGACCCTTGACACTTTTAACCGATGATGAGGAAGACGTGGTCGGCGGATTTAGCGTCCCGTGAAACGGCACAAATAGACTGAATTTACGATCACATAAAGAATTTAGAAGATCCATCCATCCGATGATGAGTTATGATCTCCACACATGTACAAAAAAGAAATTTTTACGATTTTAGCTGCTAGCAAAGTTAAAGGTGGAAACTCCGATAGCTTAGTTCGCTCCGATTTAAATATTTCTAACTACCAGTGCCGTAAATTTGAGGAAATGCCATATTTCACTGCTTTATACACCATTGTACCAGTTCGTAGCAAACACAGACTACATAGTTAAGCCTGTTTTATTTTTGGCTAAAGCAATTCCAAGCTAAAGGCGCTAAGCTGACGGCACAAACTAATTGCTACCAGCTTTCTAATTTATCTTGTATTCTTAATATATTATTAAATTTATTACTATTATAGTCAAACACTAGTAAGATCTCGAATGAAGGTTTCGTTTTATTTTTGCCCTATTCTTCCAAAGATTAAAGTTCAATTGATTTTTGCGTCCCTCCCCAGCCCGAATTTGGTCAATTTTGAACATACAGAGCTGATTTTGGTATCAATCGACTCAGATCGATGAGGCGGCTCAGAAAACTCATTGTACCCACATCCAAGAAAAATTTTTTTTTCGATTTTGTGAGGTCCCCTTGGGAAACCAAAAATTTTTTCTTCGGAAAATGGAATATGTTGGCTACCGTTCATTTCGGGTTAATGACAGAAATCTATTGGTGTGCAGTTTATTGAAATCTACGCCATGGTTAGAAAGTTGAAAATAAAATGCAGGCCATGCCGCTCTCGATATACTAAGTCTAAGCGTTAGTCTTAGCCTAAGCTAAGGTTCTTATATGAAACATACACTAAGCCTAAGTCGGGGGCTGCCACCCCACGAACCCCCGCTCTAAGATGTTCTTTTTTCTAACGTTATAACGTAACTCCCACAGGGCTACGAAATATGACCATATTCAGAAAAAAAATTTCGCAACACCATTGGGACATCAAGAAATCGAAAAAATTTTCAGGGATATGGGTAAAATGACTATTTTCTGAGACTGATTTCGAGAAAAATGATGTTTTATTGAATTTTTGGCTACTTTTTGTACAGTGGACGAAAAGTTTTGATATTTCACATACATATATTAGTGTACATGGCGCATCTTTGTATGGCAATAATTTTCGTGCTAAGAGCTTCGGGGTGCAACACGAATTTCTTAATTGTCGTTAGCTACTTCTTGCACGGACACTATGTTTAAGTTAGAATTTTGGTATCGTGCAAGAAGTGTCTAAGTCTCATTTTCACGTTTTCTGTACTGCAATACTCTGAATAACTACTAAATAATCAATATAAAATCATTCATAACCATACCAAGAATAGATTAGTAGGCAAAGAATGTGCAAGCTATGATTGTGAGTGTTAGTACCGAATATTCCAAGATGTACATGTACTCGCCAAAAATGACCGTCGCATTTCGAGCGAGTCGCGAGCGGGTGGCTCGCTCGAGATTTCCCAACTATTTAAATTAATAGAAATTCTATTTTTAGAACAATTTATTTCGAGCGAGTCGCGAGCGAGTGTCAAGCGAGCGACAGCATTTTTGGCGGGTACTGTATGTACAGTACTTAACACAATTATTGATTGTAGCTTTACGTGAGAATAAACAACGCGCAAATTATAAAGTTTCAAAGCTAAATGATATCTTCCCACGAACAAACTGCGACCGAGTAGCGGTCAATAATTATTGTAGTGGCAATGAGATTGTGTGAAACTTGATGTGACCATTTTTAGCGCGAATATTAGTACAAAAATGAGTGCAACCTTTACTCCACAAATAAACTGATATCACAGCAAACATAACTACATAAATCTACCGGTGGTCTGGTATGCACAGGTCAACAGTTGTTCCGTCGGGCAGCGTTAGAATTAAGTTAAACGGCCGTATATTGACATACGAAGCTATGCAAGCGAATAACTTCGCACAAAATAACATCCACTACACGATTGCTAGTCCTTTTAAATCGTATTAGCGGCAAAATATAGAGTATACTGGTAAAAATAATTATAAGGAAAACTGTATTCTTTCTTCAAAATGCCACACAACATCTCTAAAGGGTTACCAAATAATGAGAAATTACAGTTTGTTGTCGTCAACATTTACAAGTCCAAACTTTTGGAAAGATCCAACTTATGTATTTAATATAGCAAATAGCTTTTTTGGAATTCGTTAATCACAGCTATAAAGAAAGGATACACGCGGTAGGAAGGGCGGTTACGTTAAATTTAAGATAATATTACTGCAATTCGACAAATAAATTTGAATTTTTCCAAAGATTGCACTGTGTGCTTAAACAATGCAGTACAGTCACGGCCAGAAATAAGTGCAAAATAATAAATAGAAATCGATCGAAGTTTCGATCGATTTCGATTACACGAAATTTCTATCGATTAAATGAAATTTCGATCGATCTCGACTGTTTTCCAATTTTGCGACATCAGATAAATTTATTGCAACATCGCAAAATTTCGATTAAACGACATTTCGATCGATTGCGATTAAACGAATTTTCGATCGATTGCGATCTCGGTTGCAGTTATTTCTGGCCGCGACTGTACTTGATATATGTGCTTTATATAAATTTATTTTCAACAATCTCTGCTGTAGGGAAGTAAGCTTTGAGTATTAAGATTACTAGATAGAGTATGATTTGTTGTTTTTCTTAAGAGAAATGAGTCACAGCAGCTTATAACTTGTCCGATTAAACATATATGGTGCTCGTTTGGCCCTATAAAATTATTGCATAATAAGAGGCCTACAAAGGGTTACGATATGCACTCACAAATAAATCTAAGGTTAATATGAAAACAAGAAAAATCTGGTACCCGGAATTTACTGACATCGGCCATGCAAACGTGAAAACGAGGCTTTAAAAACGTAATTTCTTTATCGTTATAATGACGTGTCGTGTTATAATATAGCACTATGGCTATTGTACTGGCTGACGATAAAAACGATGTGCAAAACAAATATTTTACCAAATTAAAACAAATAATCAAGTTGCTGGTGATGTTCATATATTGCTATGTGTTGCCTATGTTGTACACAAATAACATTGCTTGCTATAATGATCATATGACACTGCTGTCTACTAATTGTTACGCCATCCAATTATGGCATAGTAGAATTTCTTCTAGTCTCGCATCGCAAGTCCGTCGTCGTTTTTGACGGACGGTTCGACGACAACGTCCGAGACAGAAATTGTACCATACTTAATAAATATCTCTTAATAAATAAACTGTGTAGCTCTATCCTGTTGCATAGGTAGGTAATAATGCACTACTTTCATGGAGCTATGTATAAATGCAGAGTGTGACAAGTGCGAAAACAAATTCACAGCCTGACTGATGTGACAAAAATTTAATATACGAAGACGTCTCATATATTGATAAAACCTTCTTACAACGCGCGTTCCATAGCCAAATGCGAATAGTCTATCCTAGCTCACAAAGTCTCAAAACATAGCGCAGCTCTCCATATGAAACAATATTTTTGTGCTCACAGGAATCACTAAGCCACGATTTTGTGTCACAATTAAACCTCAGTGACAACTAAAAAAGTGTAAGCGTAATATAAGCTTGTAGCCAAAATCAGACTTAAAACTAATTTTTAGAAATGCAAAATGTAGCTTATTCGTGGTTGATAACCTGTGAAAATATTTGATAACGAACTTGGCACTTAAACATAAAACATCCCCAACGAACAGTATCGACATAGAAATGTATAATAATCTGATAAAATCAAAATATGACTTTATGTTAAGTTTAAAATTAGGTAAACTAACGTTTGGCTCTCTGCAGGATCAAGCAGAATTGTTGCCGTCGACAGAACGTGGCCTTTCTTTTCAGTTTTTCCGAACATCTTGTCATGAATCTGAAAAATATAAATTAATGCTAGGCTCTATAACATAATAAATAGAGATGCATTAATATAACACGGATGCTACGCAATCCTAAAACTGGATGCTTCTGTGAAACAGCTTATTCGGCAAAATCATTTTACATTTATGAGATTATTCGATAAAAATCATAAACTGTGCAGGAATTATAGGAAATAAGTGCCGCATCTTCAGCGAATGAGTAGCTAATGAATATCAAGCGAACAGTGGTCATTTTAGCGATAACGTAGTTAGCCAACAACTATGAAAAAAACAGTAAAATCACATTATTATAATGCTGCGTTTACGTTATAAGTTGCCCACCAGGTGGAAATCTTGTCTCTGTATAGTCACGGTCATAACATGGCGCACGATAGTACAAAGGACATTACTACAAATCACAGTGTGATGGACACAGTATACTGTATAAATACATAGTGTCGCCGACACCCTAGATTTTAAAGTTTTTACAAAAGGCAGGAAGAACAATTATAGGGAAAATACAATAATAAGTACGTTCTTGGTATCCTGTGCACCACATCGTTAATAGTCCTGAGTGAGGGCATCTGAAAGAAACTGGCACTACATTGTATTGCTATAACGTGAAAAATTATCTTTCCCAAACACTGCCGTCTTCACTAAAAATGAAATTCAAAATAGCGTACAGGCAATTCGATGATGTCCTAGACACCATACAGTATTATTTAAAAATGGTATGGTTCCGTGCAACATATCGCTGAAAGGGTTACGCAGGCTGTACGTGGACAAAACTTCCAAATGATGGACGATTTATAACGTAAACATAGCACAACTTCATTGCAATATTTAATATGTATGTACCCACTAACAACTTTCTCATGCTAACACGCTTAGCCAGAATGCAATGGGAAAACGTTTATTTTTGCGTGCAGGTATTTATTAAATTTTCGTGCATAAGAAAGAAACTGCCTGCAAGAAAGGTATTAACAGTATTTCTATTCTTATAACGCGTAAAACTGCAAAATCTTAATGTTAAAATTTGTTTATAATGACGCAAATAATATTCACTGGCGTAATGATTTTAATGTTACTTAAATGTTAATTTTTTTGCGTTCAGGCTTCTCCATTCAGGCCTCTTTTGTTGCATAGTTGAATTCTCCTGATGTATAGTTCAATGCTTACAGTCTTTCACTGTGACTGGTCTTTCTTCAATTTACGGACATTGTTCTTAGACCTACCAACCCCGTGTTAATATGTGGCGATGCATGATTTACTGCACGAATATATTCATATCTTGCTACTCCAGCTGCTAACAATACAACAGTCTCCTACAAATGTGCCAGAGAGTACTGCCAATGTTTTGATATTTTTATTATTAATATTAAAAATGGGGTGGTTATTTGCGTACCACGAATCCATTTATGTGTCCAAGCAGTAGTAGGAGAATGAGACAAAACGCTGTGGTCCAAACCTGGTGTATAAACTGTTTATAAGGGAGGTCGTTGTTAAGTTTACACTACGACGCATAAAATTCTGGGCACGTGATTTTCTTCCGATATACACCATTTACCACAACTGACTTTTGTAGCGTAGTAAATGACAAATCTATAGACTCTGTCCATCAAACTTGGTTACGAGAATGTAGCACCACAGAAGACGCAAAATATTTGAGGATGCTCTTGAATAATATTGTTACTATACTGTTTTATTTGTATTATTATACCCTACTTTAAAGCATGTTATTGGGCCACCAAGGAATATTCGCAGTTCGACACGGTAAGGCAAAAATTTCATGAAGAGTGAAATAAATTATTGACAATTTTAGCCAACGAAATGGGAGTTCAGACCTTTTTTGATTGTGTTACTAGGCAGCAACATGAACGAGACGCAGTAACGACAAAAAGAGCGAAGACGCTCGCTATGCTAGCCATAAACGACAGTTCCTTTGCTGAAGACCGTTCGTGGGAAAGCAAAATTTTATTATTTAAATTCAATATTAAGTTTGAAATAGCTCGTTCACGGCTAACATGAAACGCGTATCACTCGAAATGCAAAATGGTTTATCACGCCTTACATGGCACCCTTCTCACTTAAAAAAAAGAAGTGTGGCACTATTTCAATAATTTACGGAATTCGCCAGAAATGAGAGCCATGCCTTCGATATTTACGCGAAATTTATTTGTTCATTGTCCGGTATAAAAAAAATTCCTCCTTATTAGGAAATTGCCATTCCAGCGATTGGTTCGAGAAATCGCTCAAGACTTCAAAACAGATCTTCGATTCCAGTCGTCTGCGGCTATGGCTCGACAGGAAGCCAGCGAAGCATATTTAGTCGGGCTATTCGAAGACACAAACTTGTGCGCCATTCATGCCAAGCGTGTGACGATAATGCCAAAGGATATCCATTTGGCTCGACGCATCCGAGGAGAAAGAGCTTAAGTTGCTCGCTCAAGCAGCAATATCCCAACAGCTCTCACAAGGGTACTATTTATACTAACGCATAGAACTTGAACAGTATTCAAAATATTTTCATCGTGAATAGGTAGCCTTTGAGAAGGTTATTGGGATAGATTTGAGCGTTTTACTGCCTATTTGGAGCTGGTGTTTTTTGTAACAGTGTCATGCCTTCGATATTTACGCGAAATATATTTGTTAATTGTCCGGTATAAAAATAAAATTTCAAATTTTGTTCGAAAGAAGCCTAAAATTAATTTGTTCAACATAGGTCGAAATTTTTGGCACGCGTGCTTGTATTATTTGAAGATAGGTAGATTTTGTTAAATTTTTCGTTCGTTGAAAACGCGATAGTCATTTCTGCAAGTATTGTAGAACCATTTGTCAATGGACAATAACACTTCTTATAAACAGATTACAGATTACAAATAGGAGAACTTGTTAATATTTACTGCACAATAATGATATTTCCATATTACAGCTTCCTTACTTTATCCAGCAACGTTTTCTGTTGGGATGACGAACTTGAGATGCTCGAAGCACCATGACCAACAGTAGATGAAGCAAGATGTTGGACACCTTTCAAACTCGATGACGTTGTATCCATACCTGCCACGGTTGTTGTAGGCTGCATGCAAGATTGACGTTCCTGAACGTACTCAACGGCAGGCGCATTTACAAGTCCGAGATATTGCCCGAAATGTTCAGTGAGTTGCGTCCGCCCAACGTCTGAACCAAAACAATTTACGCCATCCGTTTGGATAATTGTTGTAGGCACATTTTGAGACCTGTGGTACTGCTTCTGTTGCTGATAATAATGATGAGAATAACGTTGATACTGATGACGCTCCGTCGAGGCAGACGATGTCGTTTGGACACATTCGTCTTTTTGAGCAATCGGCTTAAAGGCTGATGCACTGTTGGAACCAGAAGTGGCAGCACCTGAGGACATGCTGTGTGTACCGGGGACTATAAAAACAGACAAAATAACTAGAATTTCACTATTAATAAACAAACACCTTTCTTATTATGGTATTGTCACGGTCAAATATAAACGCAAATTGTGCGCTCATCGTTCGGGAACAGCAATTGTACGGCAGCTGTTAAATTAACTCGAACGATTGGCAAAGAATTGCTTCTATTGTTTACCGTAACTGTACTTAGTACAGTTGTAGGAAGAAGCGCATTCTATTAAAATAAAAATGACAGTTTAGTAATTTCATAAAGTAATGCATTTCATAACACGTTATTACAGTGTAAGCAACAAACTAAAAATTATTTAGCTAAAAAGACCAATTTTAATAAGGTTGGTAATCTGGCTTCTCGACATTCCTCAGCAGGGACCGACTTCCCGCGATCCCAAGAAAATATGTATGTGCCAGTACCTATGGTACCTATTATGCTTTCAAGAATAATAGGTACATGTAAACATGAGTAAACATGTAAAATCAAAAAAATTATATATCCGCACAAAACTCGATTAAATAATATAACTCTAATACTAATATCTCGAATAGCTTTCCAACAAAAAATATAAAAAGCGAGCTAACAATTTCGAACAGATCTCGAATAAAATCTGAATTTTTCGAATAAACGTCGTGCGAACTTCAAATGAGCAGCACACACGTCCGTAACATACTATACCTTTTCCATGTGCTAGTCATAAACTTATGTACAGGGTATCTACGGGCTGGCTCGCTCCATTTTTTAGGTTTTTTCAGGTTTTTGGGTTAATTTTTCAGGTTTTTCACACAGAATTTAAATACCCTCAGCACATGTTTTCAACCTATTTATAAGGTATGCTCTGAGTTCCTGTGGTCAGTGCTATAGCTGCGTTATGAGCAGAGCCCTTGCTGTGCCGACGAAGGGCCTGTATGCCCATATTGCCAAGTGAAAACGATTTGCTACATGCTGTACAGCGCGCAATTTCGAGATCAGAAGGAACTTTTTGCAACCAGTGAAATTCGGGAAATAAACTGCTGTTGAGCCATGTATCAAAAAAAAGTTGAAGATGGCATGATGTAGGTATGTATTGTTATAAGTAATTATGGTATGTTTAGAATATCTGAAACATGATTCGTACTTAGAAGCATATTATGACTTTGCGATAATACGTATGCCTTCTAACTAAAATAATCTGATAATATGTTTCTAACAAAACCAATTCATTTCTACTCGCCGTTAGGTCCATATTTCCAAATTCACGCAAAAAAGAGTAACTCTTTGCAGAACTATTCATTAGTCTCAATCAAAATTATCAAAAATTGGGTTCGAATTCGAATAAATTCGACACATTCGCAAGAAAATAATTCTATTTAAAGGAGAAAGTACGACCGAATCATGTTTCAGATATATAATAAATTAATCATTATGGAGATGGGAAGGGAAGCAGAATCATTGCTGGAGACCAGTGACGCCATCCACCGGCCAACCTGAAATGAAACATAATCTCAACATATGGAATTGTGAAAGACGGAGTCATTAGCAATTGAATTTTGCGTTTAATTAATTCAAGGAAGGGAATAGAAAAAATTATACGGGACATCTACAACCTGATAACTTCTGAAAATTATTTCGAAGTTAAAAAAAATTGAAAAAAATCAGATATTTCTTGTCATTTTTCAGGTATTTGGCGATTTTATAACTACGGACCTCAAAAAATCAGGTTTTTTTCAGGATTTTTGCTAAAAATCAAGTTTTTTCATGTTTTTAGGTTTTTTCAGGTAGTAGACACCCCGTATGTATTTCATCAACATTAATCATTTAACTAATCACCAAACTCACTACTACTAGGGCGAACAACCCCGCAGTGCTTTGCACTACCAACTTACTTAAAACCTGATCCTGATGAGCTGCCGATAGTGACAGACCATTGTTGTTGCTGCAACCATGCATAGGCGATATTGGAAAGGCGTGACGAGATGACGCGGTACTGCTTATTGGGAATGGTGGTGGCACTGACGCGGAGGACGATGAACATGTAGTTGGAGAGGACAACGGTGGACATTTTAACACAGTTAATGAGCGAAACGAATTCGATAGGACGGCGATTAGGTCAGATACTTCACGAGCACTTTTGCCCGACACCGGAATATCGTTTACCTGTAACACAATGTTGACAATGACGGAGATGATAAATAATACTGAATCAACACTAATTTATACAATAAAAATATTAAAACCAATACTCACTATAAATAGAACACAACTACAACAGAGTATCCAAAAGTTTCTGTTAGCTGTAATTGAGAGACGAATCACCCGTCCAACTTCAATCACTATAGCAAAATAGCTAAGCAATATTACTGCAGCAGGACCGAATGCAATGATGATACATAACATGGATAACACTATATTATTAACGATATTCCGCATCCCGTATCTCGTGTTCGTTGATTTCACTGTATCTGAATTACATTAATACAAATTTAAATCATAAAATAAAAGATTACACAAAATATAACACAACTAAATAATATTATTACCTAAAGCAGAGATACACAGTTCAGGTCATTCAGAAAATGTCGACACAATGCTGGATCGAGCCCACTACCACATGCAGTATGCGCCCGTGTTAATACCTGTTAGTATTAACTACATATCGAATTTCGAGGCCTTTATAGTTAATTTCAATAATACATGCACTATACGGATATAAAAAAATGTTAATTATCGACGCTTACAAAAAAGTATTTATTCGGTTAGCAAGAAAAAGCGGGGCGACATACCATACTCCGTTGCAAACAGAAGCCTGAAAGCTTATGTTATATACATTTTAAGCAACCCGATACCCTAAGCAGTTCGTTGCGAATAGCCAACGTTTCCAATTGAAAATAAAATAGCTTAGGTTTAAATGCATCATTCACAGAGAAGTGTACACAGCGACCATGTTGTAAGAAAACAATATAGTCATGGCATTGTGTTATTGCAAACATAGCGCAATCAATAGCACAAGCTAAAATATTGCTGCTACAACAACATTGGCTTTTATTGCACCCTCAATAACAGAAGCAAAAACATTGCCCCTACAATAATATTGTCTTGTGTTGCACAACCGCAGCACTGTCGAGTTATTGCTGCGTCAAAAGCAGCTAGTTGGTATAGTAGCAACAATAATGCTTGCTGAATTTGATAATGGCGCCCCCAGTTTGATCCCATCCAGTTGCTTATTGGTGCCCCCTCCAGTTTGATATCGGTGGCCATCCAGTTTTATATTGATGCCCCTGCAATCTGATATTTATGTCTCTCTTTAGTTTGATATTGGTGCCCCCTCCAGTTTGATACTGGTGCCCCCACTCCAGTTTGTTATTATTGCCCCCTGCAGTTTGATAACTGTGCCCCCCTCTAGTTTGATATTGGTGCCCCCTCCAGTTTGATAGTAGTGTCTCCTCCAGTTTTATATTGATGCCATCCTCGAGCTTGATATTGGTGCCCCCACTCGAGTCTGATATTGGTACATCCTTCAGTTTGATATTGATGTCCTATTCAAGTTTGATATTGGTGCCCACTCCATTTTGATATTGGTGCCCCTCCAATTTGATATTGGTGCCCCCTCCAGTTTGATAGTAGCGTCTTCACCAGCTTTATATTGATGCCCACTCCAGTTTAATATTGGTGCCCCCCTCCAATTTGGTATTGGTGCCCCTCCAATTTGATATTGGTGCCCCTCCAGTTTGATATTAGTGCCCACTCTAGTTTGATATTGGTGTTTCCCTGCAGTATGATATTAGTGCCCTCATCCAGTTTGATAGTGGTGTCCCCTTCTAGTTTGATAGTGGTGTCCCCTTCCAGTTTGATATTGGTGCCCCCCTCTAATTTGATATTGGTGCCCCCTCCAGTTTGATAGTAGTGTCTCCTCCAGTTTTATATTGATGCCATCCTCGAGCTTGATATTGGTGCCCCCACTCGAGTCTGATATTGGTACATCCTTCAGTTTGATATTGATGTCCTATTCAAGTTTGATATTGGTGCCCACTCCATTTTGATATTGGTGCCCCTCCAATTTGATATTGGTGCCCCCTCCAGTTTGATAGTAGCGTCTTCACCAGCTTTATATTGATGCTCACTCCAGTTTAATATTGGTGCCCCCCTCCAATTTGGTATTGGTGCCCCTCCAATTTGATATTGGTGCCCCTCCAGTTTGATATTAGTGCCCACTCTAGTTTGATATATTGGTGTTTCCCTGCAGTATGATATTGGTGCCCTCATCCAGTTTGATAGTGGTGTCCCCTTCTAGTTTGATAGTGGTGTCCCCTTCTAGTTTGATAGTGGTGTCCCCCTCTAATTTGATATTGGTGCCCCCTCCAGTTTGATAGTAGTGTCTCCTCCAGTTTTATATTGATGCCATCCTCGAGCTTGATATTGGTGCCCCCACTCGAGTCTGATATTGGTACATCCTTCAGTTTGATATTGATGTCCTATTCAAGTTTGATATTGGTGCCCACTCCATTTTGATATTGGTGCCCCTCCAATTTGATATTGGTGCCCCCTCCAGTTTGATAGTAGCGTCTTCACCAGCTTTATATTGATGCCCACTCCAGTTTAATATTGGTGCCCCCCTCCAGTTTGGTATTGGTGCCCCTCCAGTTTGATATTAGTGCCCACTCTAGTTTGATATTGGTGTTTCCCTGTAGTATGATATTGGTGCCCTCATCCAGTTTGATAGTGGTGTCCCCTTCTAGTTTGATAGTGGTGTCCCCCTCCAGTTTGATATTGGTGCCCTCCTCCAGTTCGAAATTGGTGCCCTCCTCCAGTTTGAAATTTGTGCCCCCTCCAACTTGATATTGGTCCCCCACTCCAACTGAAACAAAATAAAACCTGGAAGGGGACCAATATCAAGCTGAAGGGGGCACCAATGTCAAACTGGGGGCACTAATATCAAACTGGAGGGGGAAACCACTATCAAACTCGAGAAGGCACCAATATCAAACTGAAAGGAGACACCGATATGAAACTGGAGTGAGACACCAATGCAAAACTCGAGGGGGACACCAATACAAAACTGGAGAGGGACACATCTATCAAACTGGAGACCGCACCAATATCAAACTGGCGGGGAGAGCAATATCAAACTGTATGGTACCAACATTAAACTGGAGGGAGCACCAATACCAAACTGGAGGGGGCACCAATATTAAACTGGAGGGGCACCAATATCAAACAGGAGGGAGCACCAATATCAAACAGGAGAGAGCACCAATACCAAACTGGAGAGGAACACCAATATCAAATTTGAATAGGGGTACCAATATTAAACTGGAAGGGGCACCAATATCAAACAGGAGGGAGCACCAATACCAAACTGGAGGGGGACACCAATATCAAATTGAAGGTGGGTACTAATATCAAACTAGACGGGGCACCAATACCAAATTGAAGGGGGCACCAATGACAAACTGGAGAGGTGTTGCAATATCAAACTGGAGGGGGCACCCATATCAATCTGGGGGAACCATTATCAAACTCAGAGAGCATTATATCGTTGCTACAATACAACTAGCTGCTTTTGACGCAGCAAAAACTCGACCGTTCTGCGGTTGTGCAACACAAGCCAATATCATTGTAGCGGCCATATTTTTGCTTCTGCTATAGAGAGTGCAATAAAAGCCAATGTTATTGTAGAAACAATATTTTAACTTGTGCTATTGATTGCGCTATGTTTGCAATAACAATACCATGACAATATTGTTTTCTTACAACATGGTCGCTGCAATAGCTTGCGGTGTGCAATTCTTGCACGCACTTTTCTGTGAATGATGCAAACTATTTACATAATGTAGCTAAATTTAACTAAGATCCAAAACTGAGATTGCTCGGCTTAGTCAAAACCCCAGAAAAGTTATAATACATCAGTAATACACTAGAATACATTAATGATACCGTGTTATTATTATCCAGTACATCCCAAATTTTTATGGGCCTTTATTCCTTACACCAGTGGCTAAAAATTCGAAAGCGTTCGAAATAATACAAAAATTTGAAACAATCTGTCGACTTGGACATATGTTTAACTGTGAAGGACCTTAGCTATCATGTATTGTACACAACATAAAATAGCGTTGCTATCATTACATTAAGTAATCCTAAAAACCTATAGGCAAGCGGAGGCTTTATAGAAATTTAAACGCTTTTATTGTGTAAGTAAAGAACTTTGGCGCACTCTGAGGAATTCTAGGAGTCCGGACCACCGCCCCCCAAGACAGGGTCAACAGTAAATTTAATTTTCATCAAGAGGATCTCCCTGTTAAAACTTTCACTTCCGGATATCGGAATAAACCAGCAGCAGACTATGACCACAATTAGGCACCGGACCCCTCCCACACAAAATCCTGGGTGCGCCCCTGAACAAGAATACTACTGTGACACGAATTTCCAACATTCGTTGAAAAAGGACGGCTGCCTAAGCATTCCCAGCGAGCAGCATTTAATGTTTGACGGAAAGTGCATATTGTCACTCAAACAACCTCGGCTGATAAACCTGAAGGTATATAGCTTCTTCGATCATTTTTTGATACTTGTATTATGTTGCAATTCTAATGAAACGTTGCAAAGGCAGTTCTTGCTCGTAGATCGGGTTCATGAGAGTAGAAAATATTCCTTGAATCTGACAACTTACGTATACGACGCGATCGCCAATTGCCACAGTGCCCGTTTTTGCAGCGGGCGAACTAAGCTTGATTTTAGTCACATACACGCCGTCTTCCAATGAGATGCCCGAATCTAAACGAGAAAGTGCAATAAAATAACACCCTCTAAATGAATCCCACTATCCGTACAAATAAAAAGCAGTCGCACCGGTAAAATTATCAGTTTGGGCTTCATAATCCTAGTTTCAATGATTCAGCCAAATTATTAACATTAATCGTTCTTATTTTTAAAACGATACATGAATTCTTGGCACATTCTGCAATCCACTTAGCATGCAGGTTAATTTCACCGGCATTTCAAGCATAAAAGTTACATTTTGGCAAACAAAATTAAGAACCAATTACAAAATTACCCATAAGCTCTGAACTCAGAGCTAACGAGCAGGCCAGAGGTACCCCAATGTAACCTATGTCCCGTTATAACTATAACGTTGCTGCCAATCAACACTAAATATAATCATTATGTATGTAATGGCAATATCATTGTATGCAATGACAAAAACGCAATACCCGAAATAATATTTTGCATCCATTTGGCCGTGTCTCAAAAACGTCTAGCAGTAATACACTGGCCCCTTCACAATATATGCCCTAGGTAATTTATTGTACAGCTGAAATTACCGAACGTTTCACTTTCTCAAAGTATGTAATATTGCCTGCAACATCTAGTCTGTCCGCGGAAGCGGCCGATTTTGAAGCTTTCCCAAAAATTGGGCGGTCCGTCAAGTCATGGCCCAAGTCAATTTTTGATTGCCTCAGGTCACCCTCCCAAACACAACCAGGTCTTTTGAAGTGACATCAAAAATGATCATCCTAACAAAGACTGTCTTAGCAAAATTCAATACTACTGCTTATACTTCGATTATGACAAAATGATCCTAATAGAAAAATGAAGCGCGGACAACATACACATTTTCAGTACATAAATAAAAAAACGACGAAAAAATTACTAATGCTTAAAAAACTAAAAATGAAATTATAAACCCCCAGTTAACCTGGCGGTACGGTTTTTTCCAGTTTCCACAGGTTGCAGCCGGCGCACCCCAGTAAAATTTTGATGAATTTGATGATTTTGATTTTGTGAAGAAACCAGAATATATCCCCTGTTTTATCTGTGCATGTCTAAAAATCGTTTCTATATATGCATAATTGCAGTCAGTCATTATATTACACTATTATTGTCGCTCCTCCTACAGCTACAGAAAATCACCCGCATAAACTGTGTAGAATCACCGCACATGTGCTGTCAGCCCTCCCTGGTACGGTAGTTCAAGACCACCTAGACCATGCGCCAGATGTAACTTTGGTAATTTGGAGACAGACTTATACTTTATCGTCTTTATCGATTAAGTAACAACTACATAATAATAATATAAAACAACCTTTTATTTTTACAGGTTCCGCAGAATTTAAATAACATAAACACACCGTTCCCGTCAATAAGACCAAAATCTGCAGAGATCATTTTCATACCCACAAAGCGGCGACGTTTCACAACCTGTAACAAAAATCGATTTAAACTCAGAAACATTGTGGCATAGATTGCTTCCACGGCAAAAGTCTAAGCCCAACGTCAACGCTCACAGCACAAACCAAAATACCTATCGGAAACTAAAAACTGGAAAGTTTCATAATAACAATATTGTTCGTAAATCCAATTTAGGTGCGTAAGCATGGGTTGCTTTGTCAAGTCAAATAATAGTTTGCTGTCGGCGTTCACCTGAGCCACATTACTTAATCACACCGTTACGTAACACTCAATGCTCATAGACGCGCAAACACAATCTGTCCGAATGGATGTCCGCAGTACGTCGTTTGATAAGCCCGAACAAACGAACGAAATGGAGAAAGGTATGTGTATTCTAATTGCAAATACCGATATTGTGAACGCGAATTTTTGCATATTTCAGCTTGTAAGAACTCGCATTTTGTTATTCTATCACGGGTTTACAAGTACTTTGTCGGAATCATTTTTTAATTTGAGATGAAAACAGTAGTTTATGTCAGCTCACCGCATGCACAGGTTATTGTTGGATATCAAAATGTTAAAAATATAAACTAATGTGCTTTTACGAAAAAACCAACCAACCATTTTGCACTCTTTGCTATTGCGCAGAATGTCAATAACAGATCGTTTTTCCATATTTGACACGTCAATATTGTTGACTTGCAATAAACAGTCATGTGAACTGAAAAATAAAGTTCAACCATATTGTTCTTTAAAAAACATCAAACTGGTAAACTACGTCTTCGCAGATAAATAGAAGGGAGAATACCGTCATTTGCTTCATATATTATTGCACAAGATTCGACTCACACTAATCACTACATAATTTTAAAACACGTTTAGCTTGCTGATTTTGCACATTTTGCTATCAAAATATGCAAAATAAACAAACATAGGCGGGTTTTTAGCAGGGAACAGGCTGCAGGCCAACCATTAAACTTTTTAAGCAAGTATTTTCCGCTGGGCTTTCCACAGATGCGGAGGGGATGCCCAGGATTTCGGCGGTTCTCCCCATGTAAACTTTGGCTGCCCCAGGTCAACCTCCCCAGGACTCCCCATATTTTGAGGGAACACAAAAATTATCGTTTTCACAAAAGGTTATAACCAAACTCAATACTACACCTTATATATATTTCGACTATGTATGACAAACTCCCAAGTAAAATGAAGTGCAGTCTTAATAAATATGCATTTTCAATACTTAAATAACAGATATGCCACAAAACAACGATATACATGTTGTAAATTTATGAAAAACACGAAAAATGCATTTAAGAGACCCCCCGCTTGACCTGGGAGATACAGTTTCCCCCAGGTAATTGGGGAAAGGGGGAGGGAGGGGGAATTTCCCGCAAGCACCTCTGGGTTGGAGCTGGGTGCCCCACCTCAATGCCCCCTAGGTTAAATTTTGGTCCTGTGGGGAGCCTAGTTTCTGGACAATTATTATTTTTCAGTTCAGATCTTTTTATAATGCTTATATATCGTGGATTATAGTTTGTAGGTTTACAATACGCTGCTATTATGTGTGCTATCGTACTTACTGTATTAGTAATAATGCAATATGCAACGTATATTCAATACAACACCATTACTCCAACAGCAGTACTTTTGGTGAACTTCCCTGAATATTCATTCCCCTAAGTGGACCTAGCGCCCCCAACGTCGTGGTTCGGCCCAACCACTGGGAGCCCCCTATAGAATATTGGGCCCTAAAAACCCGGTTAAATTGTGTTGTGGTACACAGAATTCTTTAACAATATGTAAATCAGGGCGACGGGTCCTTGAACTAAAAGTAATCTGTTGATTGTCACATTCTACGGTATTATACCAGAAAAATACAACAAATACAAAAAAAATAATTTTCAAATTCTATAATAAATGGTCTCGATGAATCTCAATTACCACTGAAAATGTATAACCTCCATACCCAACGAAAATATATTGGCCTTCTTGGGTGTACTTTGTACAGAGAAGAGCTCTTTGCATATGCATGTGAGGCGATATTGCTGCGGTTACCTATATTTTAGAATAATGTAAAATGGGTTTAACAATAGGTACATAACACCCGAAATACACGAAAATTTCTCCATAACCAAAGAAAAGGTATGTGGGCCTCTCGACCTCGTTTTGAGGAGAAAGAGAATCTCTATGCAGCTGCATAATGATATTCTATTGTGGTGATTACTTATGTTGTAGAATGCACCTAAAATTCAAAAACTTGGCTCCGACAAGTCCGTTTAAATACATAATTTACTACAATATAATAGCGTAACTGAGCTTGGTTCCACGTAATAGGACATTAGTTACACTACAGAACGATCTTCCAAGAAGTTAGAATGTATGTGTATTCGTGAAAGCACGAATACAGAAGATTATATGACAGCACGCAATCGCGAAATAAAAAGCAACATAGTGCTCGCTCGTCGTGTTGGTGTTCTGGACTCAGATAACGTCGATTATGAAATTGGAAAACAAGTTCTCGAAATACAACTTTCGCTAACATTGTGACAATTAGAAATTACTAAAAAATACTAAGCACCTAGGTCGGCAAATTCCAAACTACTGTAAAACTGTTGGAATTTAATAATTAAAAAGTAGGAACAAAAAAGAAATACAAGCAAAAACTAGAAACGGAATCTTCATGCCTAGCTATGTATTAACACCAACAAGATTATAACGCAGAAACGTAAAAAATTTGTTTAGACCGTCGGCGTCGTAAACTTGAGCTTGGACGTAAAAAAAGTAGTAAAAGGCGCAAATAGGTGACCATAATAATTATATCCTTTCAGCTATTAAACGTAATAATGGGATTTGTTTCTTTTCTATAAAGCTGTTGATTTGGTACAAAAATTACGTATTTTTCTAGAATTTATTGTACTAAAGGCGCAACGGTAGTTGGGAATTAAAATACGAAGTTAATAAAAACTAATTTATTAAAAAACTTACTGCAAATAATTTACAAATTTTGAACTTTTGAGTACCGATTTAACATAAATTGGCGTATTACTTCCGACAAATGGATCGTCGCGTCCACCACGAAGTTCCAAGCCCAAATCATCATCGATCATATGCGTACCACACTAGAAACACATTAAAACTGACAATAAATTTAAAAAATAGGCACCGGCTACAACGATTGTCAAATAAAAACTAATACTACATGAGTGTGCTTTCCATAAAATTTTTGCCGGGCATCAATAAACGTGACACCAATTCGAAAAAAAGGATCAAGAATGTTCTTATGTGTACGAACTAACAAGTGGGAGTTATGAAACTTGCGACTTCTTACGGTGAAAAATGTCAATAGCACTTCCAGCTCATGGGTATGGACCGACATGATTGCGTCTAGACTAAGCCTGCTATGGAGGAGATGAAGTATTGAACCAGATAAGTCTAAACTTTCCAAACAAGAATGCCATTACAAATGAGATCAAAATTTTACATATTGCTTGTAAAATGGTCTGTTGGGAGGAGATGAAGTATTGAACCACATAAGTCTAAACTTTCCAAACAAGAATGCCATTATAAATGAGATCAAAATTTTACATATTGCTTATCGACACGAAGAACACTGGCAATATTTCCAGACAGTAGAAGTTTTGCATTTAAGTTTCGAGCCACATAAAATAAAAGAAAGTGAACGTAATAATAACCTGAAGAAAGTTTATCCTATAGTACAGCTACAACCACAGCACTGTTCGCAATCAACTGATATTGCTAAATTTGAAAAATTGACGCCTTTAGCAATATCATGTAAATGCAGCCAATCACGCCATACCAATGATAACAATTTTTAACTTAAATATGACAGAAGGATGAAGTGCTAGTAAAGCAGAAACCTTGCCAACGAAACAATAAATTTGAGCCTTAAAGTTTTGCGGGACTGTGATCTGTGCTCTCTGAGATTATACACTAAGTTACGGGCAGAAACAAAAGTAAATCTATCGCTATTCGCGGAAAATTAACAGTTGTTCAGCTGCTATTCTCGAATGATCTGCTTTTTGTTTTTGTCTGTAAGTGAAGATATTTAAACAGCGGGAAGCCAAGAACGATTTTTAGCACAGCCATA
Source organism: Trileptium ribeirensis (assembly GCA_030248225.1). Lineage (NCBI taxonomy): Eukaryota > Metazoa > Nematoda > Enoplea > Enoplida > Thoracostomopsidae > Trileptium > Trileptium ribeirensis. The sequence goes on along the minus strand of JASANE010024786.1, from coordinate 44,826 downwards.
CCATATTGATATCGATTGTTTCAGTCTCCCATTCAGCCATATCGCTGTCAATTGCGGAGTCGCGACTGTGTGATGGAGACGACGCACATGTTGTAGCTGCATTGTTCGACGGCTGCGGCTGAGCTGACTGTTGTTGCTGCTGTTGTTGTTGATGCTCTTGACGTTCAACGTCTTCCCTGAAATATTCAGAACTTAGTTTGAATATTAAAATGCGAAAAAAGATTTTTGATAAGCGTCAAGTGAAATATATTTTTTCAAGGCTTATATAACTTTATGGTACCTTTTTATACAATGAACTATGGCATACAAATACGACATTTAGCGCCCAGCGAATTTAAAATCCAATGGTCTGACCAAGTGAGAGATAACGTATTGCAGACTATTAATCTTTGGAAATATACTAGTATGAGATTATAATATGTAACTGTTTGCGCTTCTACTATTATTTTCCTAATAGTAATTTCGATAGCAAGCAAGCTGTCTTGGCAAAGGTTTATTATATGAATAGATATTAAAGCCGTACGGCAGAGGACTACGAAAAAAGGTCAGAATAAAACAAGAACGCATTTCCCCGAAATTTCTCCGACCTAATAACCTGAATAATCAGGACGAACTTTCTAAAGAACTTAATTTTTTCCGGCTAAAAGTTCTATAAAAAGCGGACGAAACTTCTACAAAATAAGTCGAATCGTTTAAATGTAACCGTGCGCCGCGTCAATGTCAAATTCCAGAGGCTGCTGAACACACCGCACGAAAACATTTCCGTCGATATTTTATCTAACAACTTTATAGTGTCGACAGCCAGGAACCATTATACGTAGTTATGAATATTCTGTTTCTAATGAGCTTAATGTTCAACACTGCTAAATTCTCACAGCCTACAAGTATTCTGCATATTTTAACTTGCAAGTATAGGTATGCATTTGTCTTTGGCTTTATGTTTCAAGATGCCTTTTTCACGTTGCGGGCCCCCAAGTGGATGCATTTGATTTCACCGTAATTAACAACCTCGAAACCCGACAGAAAAGTTTTTAACCTTTCGCTAGAACTAGGTATTTCCCTAGAACCCTTTCGCAAAATTCGGTATTTTCAGTCCGGAGCAGCTCCCAAATACAACTCAATGTTGGCTTAAAATAACAAGCCAGGGTGTTTAACGGGCTAAATAATATTCTGGGCTCTCCATTTGCCAGGGGGCATGAACCAGAGGGCCCCTCGTTCTGAACCGGGGGCGCCCGATTTTGCCAGGGGGCATTTTGCCAAGAGAAAAACGGTTAAAAATCGTGTCAGAAACACTACCAAAACGCTTTTGATAGAGAAAAAGCTATTTTGAGACAAATTTTGACAAAATTTGTGAAATTGTTGGCTTCAGAACGAAATTTTAGTACAAATTTTGATCAAATTTTTATACTTTGGACCGATTGTAAACAAAAAAATTTTTTGAGAGGCGGTGAACCGGGGGGAGCCCAAAATTTAGCCAGGGGGCATGAACCGGGGGGCACCTGTTCTGAACCAGTGGGAATCGAAAAATGTCAGGGCCCCTCACGACCCCCCAATTTGGAGAGCACAGATATTTCAAGATTAGGTTTGGTAGTTTTTATTGTAAAGTGCTTTACTGTACTTTAGTCTTTATTTTGTACATAACTCACTTTATAAAAAATTTTGGAAATCTCACTTCATTGGGTTTTTAAATTTTACCTCACAGCTGGAAAACGGAAGTTCTAACAGTATTATATTTCAAAGTTGCACATTGTATAAGGAGAGATTTCAACTCAGAATTCTTTGATGCTACGCCTCTGAGAAAACATGAAACTATAATTTGAAATGTTGATAGAATACTGGCTTTTCCACAGAGCCAAAATTTTACCTGGCGGCTCTGTGCTTAGGGGCCTGCAGCTGCAACCAAGAGTACCCGAAAATACCTCGGGGAACCGTTCCCCAAAGGCTAACTGGGATCTATACTTGTATTTTGTCAAGCTTTTCATGAATTTACAACATTTTATAGTTTTTGTTGCATATTTATTATGTTGCTTCATAGAAATAAGTATCTCTGTCAGCGCTTCATTTTATTTAGGATTTTGTCATGAACAGTCACAATATAAACAGTAGTTTTTGTATTTGTCATAACCATTTTTTGTTTGGACGCCCATTTTGATGTCACCTCAAAATACCTGGGGGTGCAGGTTGACCTTAGGCAGAAGCCAAAATTAACCTGGTGGCCCAGCCTGAGGGAAACCCGCGAAATCCTGAGGGGCACCTCCCTCCCTCTGTGGAGAGGCCAGGACTCCACGTTGATAACATAGCAAACGTTCTAATAATTAATGTCTATATTGTGAGAATTTGTGCAAGACATATTATAAAGCGCAGCAAACGTAAAGACTGTGTACAATTCAGTCACGAACAGAATTAATTGCACACACATGCGCACACACGCAGTTTTAAACGCACACACGTACGAGTTTAAACGCACATCCACATAAAAGCGTTTAAACGCATTTTTGTCTGATTGCCCGTGCGTTTTTTGTGCAGCTGATACTGTCCGTGGCTATAGATTAATTATATGTACACGTACGTGTACATATGTACATGTACACCTACGTACACCCCAAAAGGTTGCTCTTAAAATCTTAACAATTCTCCCGAGACCAACGATGCTATTGTGGCCAAGGTGGAGTCCCGTCGGCTACAGCGAAACAACCATTAACATAACAAACGAAAATAACTTTATTAACCGTAAATCTTTTAGTTCCTTTTCAACTTGTTTACGTTGACGCTTCATTTCATCAAAATCACGAATAACGTCGGCAAGGCGGCTATTCGCTTCGTCTCGCTCACTACGCAAACTATCTGCCAAAGACCGCATTGCATCACTGAAGGTAAGATAAATGTTAATATTTGAAACTTAGTGATCGCTTAAAAGCATCTTTAAGGTGTGTTCCCAAGTTCACATTATTTTCAGCTTAAAATTTGGGCAGAATAGTTCCAAAACCTAAACTAGTACCTCTATCGAGATTGTAAACGTAGTGAAATACAGGTACACCTACGGATTTTTGCATGCACAGCCAATCAGATCTCGATACATCGATATGCTATATGTGGATATCACATAATACCGCGTAGGTTAGAACAAAACTAACGCTGGCAATAAGTTTAACATGCCCGAGAACCCCCCAAGTCCAAGCTATCAGCCTCGCAGGACGTCACAATAAAATTGGGAATTTTGGGTCGATGAACCATGGGGGCGCCATACCCCCGTACCCATGGGTCGCAGAATAAAATCAACACCGGCAATAATAAATAAAACCAACCAGCGAACACATTCGAAAGTTAAGATAAAATAACCTTGCTTCCGTGAAGTGTACTAAAATGGGGTGAAAACCCCTCACTTTGACCTCTGACCCTGAGCCATGGAGCGTTATACCTCCGTACCCATGGAACCATGGGTCACAGAGCAAAACCACCGCTGGCAATGGCTTTCCATGCCCGAAAACCCCCAGGTAAAACTTATAAGCCGTCAAGACATCGGGAGCAAATTTTCAAATTTTGGGTAGAGAAATCATTGGGGCGCCATACCCCCGTACCTCAAACCCCATATTGCCAGAACCGGAGCCTTAATCGAAAAACAAAAAAGAGACATCGGCATTTATCATTTTATTTATGAAATAAAACCATCCAGAGAAAAAGTTCGAATCTTAAAATAAAAATAACCTTGCTTCCGTGAAGGGTACTAAAATGAGGTAAAATGGGCCAAAAACCCACATTTAGGCCCCTAACCCCTGAATCAAAAACTCGAGCATGTACACGGTAAATGGACTATGCCGGTTCGAATGAAACAAAGATCATGAAAATCGGTTAAGTCGTTCCGGAGTTATGGCCGATCACACACACACACGGAATTTAAAAGATTTCACCCTACAATGCACAACCTCCACTAGGTTTCACCACGTTCTGACAAAATTTTACTTCCATCTATGCAGATTTCGTTAATAATGTAAATGTATGAACACTTTTCAGAGATTTAGCGGTTTATGTTTTGAGTCAGACGACAGCGAAATAAAACATTCAAGATGCTACTGACACGTTCAGAGTAACGAAAAGGGCAAAAATAAAAAATAAAACCGTTTAGATATCAAGCTCTAAATTTTGAGCTGAAAACCTGAACGTGTGAACTGACAAAGCATTTGCAAGTTGGGATTGAACAAGACAGGCAAAAGTTTTGCCAGGCGCCAAAATTGGGGACACAGTGCCAGGAGCACCAAAAAATGCCATGGCCCTCTATCCCCAATTCTCAAAACGAATAGGGCACGTTCCGACTATATTCGTACCCATAACACATTACTGCAACCCATGGAGTCTATAGTTCGCGATTATAATGGAAATACATGTACTATGTATGTCATGGATAAGCTTGGGTGATAACTCTGCAGATGCTAATACAAATAAGAAAATAGGTACAACTATTCGTGCCCTATCATGTGGAGCATTATGAGTTGATGTAATATAAATTATAAATCTGGAGTTATAACAACAGAAAATAAGACATTTTACATCTGCTACCTTTTGTGACGTTGTGCGATCTGTTTCATGTACTCAGTGAAATGTCACATGACTTTCTGTTCAACAAAAAGTCAAATATTGAATTGCGGCTACATTCCGTCATTGTCGTATGGCTTGCGTTTCCGGTCCTGCACGATTCACTCATGGAACTGTGTCACTAGGTTAGATTTATAAATGTAATAAACGACAACAGCGGTTATATGTGATTTTTGTTGCTGAGGATTTGTGTACCGATGCACTTCCACTTGTACTATTATATAATCATTAGCTTCAAGGCTATCTCTTTAAGCTATCAGGGTCCGAAATCTGCGTGCGAAGCACATTCAGTCAGCTGAAATACCTTTCACAAAGTTGGCATTTGTTGATGCTGCACAGCTATCGAAACAGCACGTAATTGTAGAAACTTTGATCGCACTTACCGATGTTAAATTATACCACCGAGGGCAAGCCTTGACATTTAGGCACGTTATTAGATTATCACGTTTTCGCTTGTAGCTAAATTACTGCACTGCTACTTTTACATTTTTAATTTCAAACGCTTAAAAATAATAATTAAAAAATACCTGCTTCGTTCCGTTAAGGCAAACCATTAATTACTAGTAACTCACAAGCGAGGGTGCAACGGAGTGAGCGTTGTTTCTTCAAGTGATCAATTTTTCGTAAAATCACGTTATAACAGTTTTTGTGCTTTATCCATATACTACACTAGAACCCCTGTAACGATGAACCCAATGAATACCCTAAAACACTGGCATATCCACATCGCTCCGAAAAGTGGGGGGAAACTTCGAGGGGCTCCATGTTCATTCTCAAGGTAAAATTAAAAGTGAGGGATAAATTTTTTGCTTAAAAATACTAATTATTTCCATATTTTCATGCATTTTTACTACCGTGAATGTATTTTCAAGCTAAAAAACTATATTTTAGCATTATACGTAGTGGTAACTAATGTTTAAAAAACAATTTACAGACAAAAAACATAAATTTTCAGACATTGTCAAGTTTCTTGAACGGACCCTGCTATATACTGTGTTGATTGAACTCTACGATTATGATGATTGTAGTGAGGTGTGATGACATTTGAATACGTTGTATTTAGAAAACAATGACAATTTTGTTAGCTAGGTGCATGGGGAAATGATTATTTTGATATGTTATACATTATGTAGAAACTTTGTTGGTTCATATAATTCTTGCGAACTCGACAGTGACTGTTATATTCAGTCTTGTATGTCTTTAATTTCTGAATATACTCTCTTGGCTTCAAAATATGTCGGTTCAGTTTTATATATCGGAATAAATTGAATATATCGGACATTGTGCGCTATTTAATTATTAGCACTTAATTACCTTATACTCGGGCTCATATCTTTACCCAACTACATCCAGAATATATTTCTGTACAGACATAAAAAATTTTTGGAATTAGTTAAACATGGGGTTTCGGCCGAGTGGGGGACGGACATGGGGAAAAATCTCACGAACATGGGGGATTTGGAAAGTGGGGGTCCCCCCACTGTGGACAGCCAGAAACATTGCCGACCCTAAATCCATCGAAAACAACTGAAAACGCATTAAATATTCGTGCTGGTCTCTAGATAAATAAACCATGGTATTCAGTGTACCAAAAACCGATAGAGAACATTGATAATGAAAACAAACTATATTCCGGCTATCGGGTTCATTGACCCTAAACCCAACGAAAACACCTGTAAAGGCATGAAGCATTCATACTAGTCTCTCAGTAACCAAATCATCGAGCCCAGCGTAGCGAAAAATCTACACATAGACCATTCTTCATACCCTGTACACAATACATAACCAAAGGTGCTGAGGAAAAACTATATTCGGGCACTCGCGTTCATTGACCCTAAACCCAATGAAAACACCTGAAAAGTTATGAAATATTCGTTCTGGACTTTAAATAATCAAACCACTGCATTCAGCGTATCGTAAAACAATAGACCACTCTTGATGTCCTGCAAGCAATAAAAAATGAAAACTCACATTCTGGAAATCTGGTTCATCGACCGAAAACATTTGAAACCATATGAAAAGGCATAATATATCAAGTTGGACTCTAAATAGCAAAACCATCGTATTTAACGTGCTTGATAGCCTAATAGTTACTGTTGTAAAGGTAAAACACGCAAGAACATGCTGAAATTATTTGAAAAATCGCTATTTTTGGCAAAGGATCGACGAACCATATTCGGGACCACAGCGGCCCAAACCGTCTCTCCGTCATAAAAAAGTTATGGTCGGCAAAGTTGTAGCTCTCGATGAGCTGATTCTCTAGGTGGTATTGGTTTTTTTAATGCGAAATCTACGTCGCAAGAAATATGTGCTGCGAAATACTGGTGCCCGTAGCACAAATTTAGCCGAAATACTGGTGCCCGTAGCACAAATTTGGCAAAGAACCGTTAAAAACTTGTTTTTTGTCATTTTGGCCCCAAAGATGAAGTTGGATCAGTTCCCACCCAACTAAAAAGCACACCCTCATCACTTTTACTATAGAATAAGAAAATTTTATCGAAATCGATAAACCCGACGATGAGTTATGTATGACAAAAAAGGACAAAAAGAAATTTTCAAGATTTTCCCCATACCGCCCTCAATGTAAACTCCGCTCGTTTGGGGGGCTCCGTTTCAATTATTACAACTACCTACCGTTCTGAAACAATGCGTTCACGTTCTTGTATCGCCCAGTCGCGCAATTTTTGTGCTTCATAAAAGTTTTGTCTCGAATCTGAAAGAGCAGTGGAGTTATACCAAAGCAATTTGAAAATTCAAGTATAATACGAATGTGAGCTCGTTATAATACAATAATTATTATAAAAATTTGTATATCTACGCATTATAAATGACTAGTCAAAACTAACCGATCACAAAACGCATAATGTTACGCCAGTTGTACACTAGCTTCTATCAAACACGTGCACCAAAGTGACCTACACTTTACGCGCAAACGGCCGGAACAAAAAATATATAATGAAATGTACATTTGCTAATGTATGTAAATTTTTTATTAACAGTTCTATTCCAAGAAATCAACCCAAAAATTCACGCAAAGCTAAATACAACCAAAGCGGATATTCGTAATCATAAGTCGTTTACTTAGATACACATGGACACTAGTAATCACATGGAATTATGTGTGAAAACACTATGGTATACTGAAATCACACATAACAAAAATTGGAACCATACGCTAAGGACATTATGATAAAAATTATAGCAATATTTAGTGTTTTATTTCATAAAAAATAAAGAAACAAATACATTATGTGTTTACTTAATGTCGTGTTTATTTATAATTGTTGTTTTTTGATGTGTTTATTTCTTGTCCATATTCCGTGCATGTTTAAAATTTCATACAAAATAACGAATCGAATATTTCATGTGCTTTTTCACAAAACTATGCAAGAGAATTGTCCACATTTTGTGCGACATTTTTATTCGCGAATACGTAAATTTTGTTCGATGGTCGTTCGCCCGAAACGTTACAGGCACTTCGAGATCCGTATCGCTAGAAATGACTGCTGTTCGCTCGAAGATGGTTTAACATTTTAGTGCGCGAAATTCCAAATTTGTTAAAAATCCGAATTTTATTGGTGTTCGAAATTTTTATATCGCTTTTTTAAATTAGTTTGCCAGCTCTGTTCGAAGTTTGCAAGAGTGTATACCAGTTGTTCGAGAATAAGTAAACTCTGTCCAATTTCTGTCTTCACCTTTATGTAATTTCACATTGACAAAATGTATTTATATAACAGATTTTCATGCCACGTTTGATTCAAGTACTTTATCTTGGGTTGAAAACCATGCAACGGCGTGACATTGCAGAATATGGCTGACTGTGGTAACTAAACCCAAAATGTATTTCAACATTCCATTAACTGCAACACTAAATTGGTATCAACACAATAATTGTGCACCATAATTTTGTGTTGTGACAACGTAAGCTGGATTCGTTTTCAGATGTACCACGTCAATATACAAATTTTGACAAAGCTAAAAATATCAATGTAGAAATAAAACATATTAATCTTTAACGACGAACATATGTAACTTAAAAAGTTCGCATCAACCAACCAACACTATTGCGATAACACTTACCAGAAAGACTGTGACGCTTCGAACGAACGAAAATAAAATAAATTGTACAATATTTATTTATTTGCCAATAACTCTGGAACAAACTTCGAACAGATTTTAGAAAAGAGCGTTAATTTCGAACAGATTTCTAACACAAAATTCAAACGTGCTTCGAAAAAAATCTAGGGTTTTTCGAAAGAATATCGCACGAACAGCACTCAGTTCTGGCGAGTACTGTAAATTACCTTCCAGCTCATCGTGAAGCGTCTGTATTTCTTTGCGGGCCTCGTCTGACAGCAACTGAGCGGTCCCGCCGGTTCCCATATTATGCCCACCTGTGCTGTTGATTAGCGCAACTTCTCCGGAACTCGTCAGGCTGTTATTTCGGCCACCGTCGACAACATTGTCGCTGCTACTTGCGTTACTCGCTATCGTTTTGCCGTCGACGTTTTGAGATGCTAACGCAGCGGCTGTAGACGCCTTCTGGTACTGCTCCATAACGTCATTCAGTCTTGTTTCGAGCAGTGTTCGTTGCTTCTCCGCGTCGCGGTATTTTAACTGCTCCGCTGCAAAATCATCGGAAAGGCGTTCATTTTCTTTAAGAATTGAGTCCCGCTCCGCCATAACACGACGATATTCAGCAAGTGTTGCATCTTTTTGAGCTTCCAAAGCACAGACTTTTTCCTCTGTTAAATGGCATCGGTTGCGAAGTCTGAACGTTGTAAAATATTGATAATAAATTGTTATATAATATATTGATAAATTCAAACTCAAAGTGATTTTATGTTAATGATCACTTAATTTTAAGTTTGTGACAACAAACACTAAAAATCTAAAGGCGTTGCCTCAAATACAGATAACTCGCCATATATTATTAGTCATTCCTCGAATAACTATGTCTCAAGCGAACCAGGTGCATCATGCTTCAGACACCCCTCGTAAATTTGGCGATAACTCAAGTTTAATTAAATTTGGCAGATTTCTTTTTGTCCTCTCCGCTAAAACGTCACTTCATACAAAAATAACAATATGTTTTTCTAAAATCCTATTCCGAAGCTAATATTCGGTATATTAATTATCTATAAAATTGTAGAATGATACTTTACTAGAAATTTTCCATAACGAGTTTTTGAACACGGTTGTGGTAGTTAATGAATTTTATGAATATTAATTGAGTTAAATTTCGAATCTGAACTTTGAGTCAGAATTCTGAAGTTATCTTTTGTTCTTAGCTCCAATGTTTTGCCGGCTAATATTTATGAGCCTAGCTTTGACTTTAACCTAAGATTAGTCATTTGTATGTCACACTGTTCGGAATCCATGTAAGATACCTCAGTGATGGGCAAGGATATCCGGGTACGATTTCATATCCGGATATTATCTGCGACGTCGAGATAATCCGAATATCCTAACATTGCATTCCGGCACTGGCACAATGGCCAATTGCAAGGTTTTTGTATAGAGCGACAACCATTTGATTCGAGAACGCCGAAATGACAATGTTTACGAGTGTTATTATGTGTTGTTCTGGGAAGAGGTTTCTGTCGTTGTTATCTAGTGGCTTTAAGCGGTCAATTATTTTTGAGTATACTATATTTGCCTTAAGTTTTTAAGGGTTCTTTGCCAAATATGACCATACGGGTACCAGTCTATAGCAGCATATATCTCGCAACACAGGCTTCGCATCCAACAACAGAGACAATTCGACGAATCAGCACATCGAGATCTATAATCTATAATTTTTGTGGGACCACTCTCTGGGCCGCTGTGTGCCCGAATATGGTAGTCGACCCTTTGCCATAAAAAGCGATTTTTCAGATTTCACTGTGTTGTTGCTTGTTCTTACCTTACAATAAAGATCTGTTAGGTTAGCAAGCATGATGGATACGATGGTTTTGCTATGTAGAGCCCAGCTTGACTATATTACACCTTTTCATGGAGTTTCAATGGTTTTACAGTAGACGAAACGATTTCCAAAATACGCGTTGACGTTTGTCTGATTATGTATTTTCAAGCCTTCTTATGGATTTTCAAATGATTTAGGATCAATGAACCCGATTACCAAATCTGTCTTCTGTTATTTGGTTACGTATTGCGTACAGGTTATCATAAATTGCCTATGTAGGTTTTCCAGTATGCTAAATATGATGGTATGATTATCTACAGTGCAGCACGAGTATCTTATGTCTTTTCAGAATTTTTCTCTGCGTTTAGGGTCAATGAACCCGATTTCCAGAAAATAGCATGTATTCAGTAGTTCGGTACGTCACATCAAAAATAGGTTATATATAGGTTTTTCGCAGGGAATAACCGGAACCGGAACCGTCCATTTAAACCGGATCCGGAACCGGAACATGGCGTTCGAAATTTATATATAGCAAAACAGATGAAGGAATAAATGCCGGTATAGTGGATTTAAAATGCATTAAAATAACTTTTACATTAAACTTAATGTATTGCGATGGCATTATTGCCTTTCTGAAACTTTAAAGAGACTGAGGAAGCTAATAATCTTTATTTATAAATCAAAATGTAGGTTTTTGGACACCCAGGGCAAAAAAATGCCTTCCACTATACACCCTTGCGTATACTGCGTCAAATTGAATGTGGTTAGAACGCATGGAGCGGTAAACACTTTCACTCTGTCTCCAGTCGCCTCCCTTTATTATACATACGTTTGTTACACGTTGTTCTGTAGGAAACATGAAATTATTGGTTTATATGGTTCTGCGAGAAAATAATAGACGATAATTTTCTGATCAGTGGTCAGAGACACTATTTAGGCTAGCGTAGGACAAACAGTACCCGTCAGATGATAATGATGATAACTTTCTTAGATAATCTTTTGTTCTGCTTGGTTATATTGGAGCTTGATCATTGCATAATATGTATTACATATGTTTGCTATGATCACCGATGAAACAAAAATGTGGAACATTTCAAACAGGAATTCTGGTTCCGTTATGGTTTTTGCCCTGCCGGAACGGCAACCGGAACACGATTTTCGCCGGAACCGGAATTCCGGTTACTCCCTGGTTTTTCGGTATGCTGAATACAATGAATTGGTTATATAGAGTCAAGCGTGTATATTTTATGCCTTTATGTGGGATTTCAATGGGGTTAGGGTCAATGAATCCGATTTCAAAAATATTATCAGTTGTTTGGTTACATATTGCGTAAAGGTCATTATTGTCTATATAAGTTTGTCGGTAGACTGAATACGATGGTTTGGTTATCTAGAGACCAGCATAAATACCTGATACGTTGTCAGTAGTTGATTTTGATTAGTTTAGTACCGACGAGGTTTTCGGATTTTCAATGGATTCAGGGTTCAATGGGTTTTAGGGTGGTATATACATCAAAAACAGCCTGTTACAGGTGATTAAACAAAATGTTAACTTAAAACGGAACTCCGTTTCACGCTCGCTTGCGATTTACTAGTCTTAATAAATGATAGCGAATAGAACGTACAAACAGCAACAACCCATACCAGTCTGGCAATAATAAAAAACCAGAAAATTCCCAATTTTCGGAAAAACTCCATAATGTTACTTCCACAAAAACAGGATAAGGTGTTACTACCACAAAGTTTCTTGGAAAGTTATGACAGTAATTATTAAAACACATTAAATCCTCAAGATCATTTTTATATTAGTCGAGCTTTATCAGTGTAATGAAGAAATTAAGAATTACTCAATAATAAACTAGAGACAGAACAACAGTCGTATTTCACGGAAATTCTGTTTCTGAAAACATAAAGTTACTCTAAAATATACACTAATTAATGCGACATGGTCCATAAACAATCGAGCCGATCATACTAACGTCGAGATCCCGCCGAGTCGATGTTTAACACTCGGTTCTTTAACGCCGCTACTCTTCTGTCACAGGAGCATAATTTTTACGATTTACGTCCAGTAGCCTTTTATACGGATCCCTCTAGGTGAAATTTGCTTGTTCGTAAAATATATACATCTTTTATTTTTAAAACCAACTAGAGATATGGATAAAGACCTAAAGAAACCGAAAACATCATAACGCTTCTGTGGCGTAGCATTTGGCAACGTAACATTTCCATTACACTGGACAGCGTTTGTGTATTATACAGATTAAAGAAGCATATACACTAGTTTGGAGCACCATGACCGTTTTCGGGAGAAATCTCTAAGTAGGAGAATAATTTTTCTGTAGTTATTTTAGTGGCGCAGATTCGTTCTGAAGTTTGGAGAGATACGATATGTTTGGGAGAAAATCTGACCTAGGATTTCGACCTTAGGGTACTTATACCAAGGTCTTTTGGTGCCAGATTACCAGACCCATCCCACTCAGCCCCAAACCCGACTTAAGCTTATGAGTTATTTAGGTATGTATTTCAATGTACTTATAACTGCCGTACAAATAGTTTCAGGCATTAACATAGCATTTTAGGATGCAGTATATTAACGTGAAGTTAGGCAGATTAATAAATCGCGAATCTAGTGCAACATTAATTTTCTGTTAAAGGTCTAACGCGCGTCAAAATATGATGAATATGGGCTATTTTAAAAAGTGGAAGCCACCACGTACCCACTACGAAGGCGCCAAACATCCTAAAAACACCAAAAATCCTAACATAAAGTTAAAAATGTTTTGCTGACAACAGAGATTTCGACCGAGGCACTTATTTCTGGCAGTGACTGTACAGTATACTATTATACACTTTGTACACAAAACTAGTTAAAAATAACGTTGCAGCTAAACAAACATAATAAGCTGCAATAAAAATAAAACTATAAACAAACAACTATGTAAATGACGATCATCAATTCATTATTAAAAGCATTAGATGTACATTGCAATAATTAATGTTCGAAACACAAACAATGAGAAGAAATCCCGAGTCCGACTTTCTACAATCAACACTAGAGTATTTAAGATTTTGAATTATTTTTGTAGCAACATTGTCACCCGTATCGCGCAATAATATTGCGAGTTAGACAAAGTTGAAAGCTGAGGAGACAGTGTGAGATTAAACTATTTCTCTGGTTCTTTTCCATTATCCCCCAGCCCGCATTTGCCCGAAAATGGTCAGAGTCTGGAAATTTTGGTATTTTTGTGATCCTCGAGACCTCCCCTGATCATTTAGACCAAAAAATTGAATTTTTAAAATTTTAGATTTTTTGGTTCCCAAGGCCATTTGCCAAATGCCTTTATTTGGTTCCCAGCAAAATACCTTGACAGACGCATTTTGCTGCAGCTTCACGGCCATTGTTAATCATTTAAAAACAATGAATTTCAAAAACTTTTAATTTCGAAGCCCGGGATATCCCCACAAAATAAATGTCCCTGCAAAATTCCGCGCGCCCCTGTTTCAAACCGGCGAGGTACCTCGGTCATCCTACGTATCCACCGCAGATACAATACAGTTACGAGTGTCTCGTACATTCGCAACAACTGACTTTTGCTCGGTAGCAACTTGCCTGCGAGAAAATAAAATATTGTTTTTTGTTCGTTTGGTGTTCGCTCGTTGCTCGTAAGGCGACGGACAATATATCGTGTCGAATACTGTATGTGTGTAATATCGGACTGATTTTTGTTGAAGGATGGGGCTTATGCTCATGCGACTATGCAATTGTGCATTAATTATACATTCAAATTATAGACGCGTACAAAAAGATACTAAAATAATGTGAGCTAAAAAGTCTTCAAGCTATAACGGTTGTAACTGTTTTTTGATTGGAGACATAAGGAAAAGTAAATGTACATAATGTTACAAGTTGATTATAATACACAGCACAGACCTTGCCATACCATAAATAGCTTGGAGTATCGAAAGAATGAACATCGAACAGAAATTTAGCAAATTCACCGACTTACTTAATTATACAACTACTATCGACACTCTCAAGCAAGCTTCAAACAGCTCTAGAACAATATTTTAAAAATCACCCCAAACGATTCGTGTACACCTCGGGCTAAATCTAAAATTTCTCGAACACCAGACTATTAACTGCGAGCTAAAATCAAAATAACAGAACTTATTTCTCACAGTTCTAGTATCTCGTAAGCGAGGGTGAAACGCAGTAAGCGGTTTCATCAAGTGGTCCTTTTGTGTAATCAGTTGCAGCAGGCATTCTGCATGATGTACATATATATACTACACTAATACCTCTGTAACCCTGAACCCATTGGGAACCCTAAAACCTTGTCGACCCTAAATCCATTGAAAACAATTGAAAACGCGCTAAGTATCCGTGTTAGGCTCTAGATAACCAAATTTTCGTACACCAGGGTACCGAAAAAAGCATACACAGGATGTTATTCATACCCTGTACGCAATACATAATCAAGAGACTGAAGACATACCATATTCTGGAAAGCTATTTCATTGATCCCAAACCCACAAAAACATCTGAAACGGCATGAAGTGTTCGTGCTATGCTCTAGATAACAAACCATCGTATTGACTGCGCCGAGAAACCTATATATAGCCATTCTTAGCGCCCTGCCAGAAATAAATAATCATCCCAATGAAAACTCGCTACATTTTGGAAATCTGGCTGTCGGCCGTAAAATCTTCGAAAGCCAATGAAAAGGTATATTGTTATGTTGTACTCTAGATAGCAAAACCATCAAATTCAACGCGACTGTTAATCTAATAGATACTTGTTGTAAAGCAAAACACGCAATACCATGCCTAAATTTGAAAAATCAATATTTCCCGCAGGCGATATTCAGGGTCGACGAACCATATTCAGGCCCACAGCGGCTAGGAAGTGGTCGCATTAAAAAGTCATCAAAGTTGCATATTTCGATGAGCTGATTCTGAAAGGCGATCTCGGTTTTAGGATGTG
Source organism: Trileptium ribeirensis (assembly GCA_030248225.1). NCBI lineage: Eukaryota > Metazoa > Nematoda > Enoplea > Enoplida > Thoracostomopsidae > Trileptium > Trileptium ribeirensis. The sequence continues at coordinate 29,344 of JASANE010024786.1, read as the reverse complement.
AAGCGAAGCCTGTGTCGCAAGATATGGGCTGCGAAATACCGGTACCTGTATGGACGGATTAGACAATGAACCCTTAAAAACCTGTTTTTGCCATTTTACCACGAAGATGGAGTCGGAGCTGTTCGTTTCAACTAAAGGGCACAGACTGATTACTTTTGCTATCGAATAAAAAATAATTTATCGAAATGCGCCATCCGAAGATGTGTTATGCGTGACAGAAACAGAAAAAAACTAATTCTAACGATACCTTAGATGTTCATCCTGGTGTTCATGTTCCATCGCCGCAAGCCGTTGTAAAATTGCATCGCGATCGCGTATCAGCTGGCGACACTGTTTATGAGATTCGGACAGCTGGCGCCATGCAGTTTGTTTTTCCTACACAAATACAATAATTAATAATACTGAGCGCAGCCGCTATAACAAATGGTTTTTCTATATGAGTGTACACTTCTGTATGTTTGCTTAATAGCTTGAGGAATATTTTTGCAAAGTCGAGTCAGTCCATGCTATAAGTGTTTTCGGGGTAGCATAATGCTTGACCGCGTCGATTCTTTTATATAAAACTAGTTTGCATAAACTTCAAGAGACATCATTATATATTAATTATGCAATCACAATCAGTTTTAAATACTTCAAAACTCAATGCATTAAACTAGCGATCCATTAAAACTCAGCGATTCGATAGAACAGACATTTCAAGCGTTTTGTTTAATCAAAGCTAGAGTATAACTAAGAGCTCCGGAATACCAGTTTACATTATATCAATGCCATATCAGGGTCGCTAAACGCTACACAAAAAAGATTTAGTAGATGGAGACCCGCCCGCCCTCTCCGGTCGATTTAACGTAGCTTCAATATATCTTTAAATATTCGATTCGTTTGTTGTTTCACTGGCGCATACATGCACTTACACATAAGCTTAGGTAACACCGCCACATTTCTTAGGGGAAAACGCAGCGATGTATCACAGTCGACCGAATAAACTAACCAACTAACCCATTATGCCTTGGTAAAACCTATGTATAGAAGGCAACAGTATAAACCACAACAAAATACAGAACTTATTACCCTGCAGCATGCGTTGTATGCCTATCACGAGTTTATCATGGCTTCTTGAGAAGAATATGCGACTTCTCGCCATAACCATATAAACAGGTCGAACATGACGCGATCCAATTTGACCTTACTGGTCATTCCACAGTGGGGGGACCCCCCACTTTCCAAATTCCCTCATGTCCGTGCCCCCCCCCCCCACTCGCCCGAAACCTCCACGTTCAACTAATTCCAAAAATTTTTGTATGTCGGCAAATTTATATTTTTTTTGTTTGCAAATTGTGCTTTAAACATTAATAACTACTATTTATAATGCTAAAATATCGTTTTTAGTTTAAAATACATTCACGGTTGTACAAATGCATGAAAATATGGAAATATTTAGTATTTTTAAGCAAAATTTATCCCTCACTTTTAATTTTACCTTGAGAATGAACATGGAGCCCCTCGAAGTTTCCCCCCACTTTTCGGAGCGATGTGGACATGCCAGTGTTTTAGGGTATTCATTGGGTTCATCGTTACAGGGGTTCTAGTGTAGTATACGGATAAAGCACAAAAACTGTTATAACGTGATTTTACGAAAAATTGATCACTTGAAGAAACAAGCACTTTTAATTTCCCCTAGAGAATGAACATCGGGGCCCCTGAAAATTCTTCCCCCCCCCACTTTTCGGAAGGCTGTGGACAGGCCAGCCTTACCCCCCTCACTTTTGAGGGGATCGTGATACCACGGACCCAAATTGTTCCAATTAACCACAGTTTTGATGGAAGTCGTTTGAAAAAATTCTGAGTGGCTGAGAAAATGAGGGGGTCAGAGCAAAATTTTGTCAATGGTATCTTGACGCCTCAAAAGTGTGGTGGTAACCCCCTCAAAAATGAATAGGAAGAAGAGGTAAGATCGAAATGGATCGCGTCACACTCTACGGGTTTGCATGATGATTTCGAAGAGTGTCTTACTGTTCTCAAGAAATGATCATGCACTGTTTCTACCACTAATTTATGCAAAATCGTTCAACAAACCTGTTGTTCTAAATCCAACTGGTTCTTGAGCAATTGATTATCATCACGATGCACAGCCATATCGTCACGCAGCGATTGGTAATCCTTGCGAATGTGGTCTCGGTCGCGAAGTAATGCCTAAATAATAAGCGCTGCTCACTCTTTCAAATATTGATGAAGATACTGATTGCCCCGGAGCGACTGTCCGGCATGCTAACCTGGCGAGAGGACATCATGAAGAACATCTTGTTATAGAATTTGTTATTACATAATTAAAATATAATTTAAGCTTCTGCATAACGCCGAATCTTATGGTTCAGCATTACACTGTCTTGCTAGACACACTAGATTGATGGGAATGTTCAGGCAACTGTACAAACTGAAGGATTTTCCTCTACAAACAAAAGTACAAGATCAACTCGTTGCGCAATAATACTACATATTTCGATAGGTATGTTGTTTTGAATGTATGTAATATGTATTTTCGCATCCCGACAAAATTAGTGCATTCATCCACTACATTCAAAAAAAGATAACGTTACCAGTACGTAAAACTGGTTTTGCTCTTTATTACGTTATTCATATAGCGATTAATATTTTTGATATCTATAACCAGGAACAAAAATGTATGTTAGCAATAAGTGGACACAATAATATGTAAAAATGTCCCCCGTCTGCGTCCGCCCGCGGCCAGAAGAAATTGTGCCCGTCTGCGTCATGACAAAATAGCATCCACCCTCGCCAATATGCAATTTCGTTCGTTCGTTCGCGTTTAGACAGATTGGCATCCGTCTGCATCTCCATCTGTCCGAGTCTGCACTTATTTTTGTCTTTGAGATATGATTGTTTGTAGTTAAGGTGCTGTATGCTGCAACTTATGACGACTCACCTCATAATTTTCTAACAACTGATTTATTTGCATTTGGGATGAGTTGACAATTTCCTGAGACGATGCATATGAAAATGATTCAGCCGACTGAACACGCATTTCAAGAGCGTATGTCTGAAATGTAAAAACTATAACTATGGTAAGAAGCATAACGTTAATGTCTGTACAACACTGAATTACACAGCAGTGGCGTTCTATTTGCACCTTAACTCAAGTTCACTCTTCATAAAAGCCATCGTCAGACATGTCGCTATATACTTGTAACCATCGCTGCCCACCTCGCTCTAGACATTAGGCGGCAGCGACATTTTGCTTCTGTGCTATAGATGAACAATGCCAAAAACACAGTAGTCTAATTAGGACTAGTATCTCGCAAGCTACGATGAAATAGCTAGCGTGGTTTCATGTACTATTTATTGTTATAAATGTGTAATCACCTATAAACCATTCTGTGTTTGTATGTACACCCCTAAAACGTGTGGAATCTTTGAAACGTCTGGCTTCACCAAAGTGGGGGAGGTGGGTGCAATTGGCATTTTTAGGTGCCCCCTGGCAAAAAATCGCGGTTGGGGCCGCCTGACAAAATTGTTTTGGCTCCCCGTCAAAATGCCCCTTTATAAAATTTTTGGACCCCCCCCGGTAAAAACATCCCCACAGTTTTCAAAAATATTGAGAAAATTTTTTAACAAAAATCCCAATTTCGAAGCAAAAATTTTACCAATTTCAGCAAAAAAGTTGAAAAGTTGCTTTTAACTCACTTCAATAAAGACGTTATAGAAATCGTTTCTGAGCCTATTTATTAACAATTTTAGCGTTTTTCGCTGAGAAATATTAAATTTTTAAATGTCGACACCCACTTCATGCTCCCTTGGCGAAAGTTGGCAACCCAATTCCGAACCAGGGACCCACGGTTCATGCCCGCTGCCAAAGTTTTCAGCTAATGGGAAATCAGAACATTACAATTTCATATGATAGTATTGCGATTTCAATGGGTCCAAACTTCTAAGAGGCTTTCGAAAGCCGGGCCGACTCACGAGGTCAGGGTTCACCGAATCCATTTAGGGGGATTTTAACACTGAAAAATTCCCCGCCTGTCCATTTCCATTTGTATCCATAATCCATTTGTATTAGAATATTACATATTATATTCTTAGTACTGAGTAAGCATGATAGAATACAACAGTATAACGGAGTTTCACAAGCTACAATGCACACATTATAGTCAAATCGAACCAAAAACATATGAGTTGAAAAATAGTTGTCCGCAAATCACGTATTTACTTGCTTGATACTTGATTTCGAACTGTCAGCGTCTGGAAGAGATTGGTGGTGCTGGTTGTCCACGGAAAACACGTACGGGTAAAAATGTTGGGGGAGTCAAAATCTTTGTGTAGGCGGATACGTTTTGGAGGTCGGCGCAGAAGATTGGCGGTGGCCATTCTTGGCCCCATCCCTCATGAAAACGCGGAAGTTAAGGAACACCATCTATTCGGAATGTCACGAAAACCTAACAGCTTATATGAAGATGTGGAATACGACTTATAACTAGATATTTGAATTAGCCTAAGGTCTTTCAGTAAGTCGGTAACGTGACCTTAAACCTCTGAAAAAGTACGGTACAGTCGTGTTGGATTCCAGATAACAAATACTATTGTATTCCACATACCGAAAAACCTACATAATACAGGCCGTCCTAAATACCCTGAAAGTAATAATATAACTGTTAATAAAAATAAAAACGCCGGTGTATCAACTGTAAAGTTGCAGAATATAACAGTGTTCGTGCTTTGTACCTGAAAATTTTGTTAAAACAGGGACTGTGGAATATATAACCAAACAACTGAAAACATGCTATATTCAGAAAATCGGGTTCATCGACTGTAAGCCCATTGAACACCATTGAAAAAACGTGAAATATTCGTGTTGGTCTCCATGTATATAACCAAACCATTGTCAAAAAATTAATTATCAAAAATTATCAAAAATAGGCTACGTCGCAACGATGCTCGTCGACCGTGAAATTCATTAAAATGTAATAATATCAAGTTAGACTCTACATTACAAAACATCAAATTAAGGATAATTTATAATCTTAAAAACGCCCGTTTGAAGCCAAAAGCACGCAACAATACACCAGAATTTGAAACATCGATATTTCTGGCAAAGGGTCGGCGAACCATATTCGGGTCATAGTGGCCCGGGCAGCGATCCCATAAAAATCTGTGGACGTCGATGAGCTAATTCCGCACAGGATATGGTTTTTCTGTATGCGCCTATGTCACGAGATACGGCCTGCGAGACACAGGTACCTACATAGCCAAATAGCGATAAGAGCCCCTAACACCAGATTTTGGCCATTCTGACCCAAAATGATGGCAGTTCTCAATGTTCACTTATAATGCACACTCGTCATTCCTTTAACTATAACGAAATAAAAGATTGTCGAAATCCACCCACCAGAAGAAGGAGTTATGAGTGAATGAATATTTTCAGGGTTTTCTTAATAAGCTCTAATTGGAAACGCTGCTCAATCAGCTCGCTCCGTTTCCGTTGCATATCCAAGAACAAGCTCCGACAGAACTTCGAACAATTTATTCGCTAACAAATTTAAAAATCGTGCTGAAATTTTCGAACAGATTTCAAAGAAAACTAAAGATTATATCGATCATAGAGCAGTAAATAGTCGAATTCAACAATCTGATTGGGAGAAACGTTGATTTATAAGTGCTTAGTGTTTGCCATCTACAATATCACAGGTTTTCTGCACCGAAATTTCCAGTGTTTAAACAATTTATTCAGTGATAAATATAATTCTTCTTTATGCACATGCATGAGTTAAACACAGTTTTTGTTAATCAATCTATAATTAACGACTATTTTTGTTGATTCAACGAAGTTTCACAGCGAATCTTACCTCGTCTTTAAGATGGCAATACCGTGCATTCAGAGAGTCACGTTCTTGCTCGGTTCTCCGCTTTCCTTCGCGAAGGCGAGCGCATTTGGCGTTGAGCTCAATATTATCGTTTTGAAGACGATCTATTTCTTGAAGCGATTTTTCTAGCTTAAACGAAACTTGAGAATAGTTCGCTTGTAGCTCCATTAGTTGCGTATTGAGCTATAATAATATGTAGTATAATAACTAACGATAACTACACCTTAACTACTTGAAACGACATCCAGTGAGTGCCAAAACAGGGCGCAAAAAATAATTGCTAAATACTCACGTTCGCGGTGTAACGCTAATACGTTTGTTTACTAGAAAAAGAATCCGATGAATATTTCGCTTGGAATATCTAGCTCCAATAATATTCATGCTGAGCCGTGAGTGCTAAACTAGCTTTAATCGAAAATAATTTATGGTTAACAATAAAGCAACGTCCAATGGCTACCACCATAAAATTTTAATTGGCATAATCACGTCGAGCTACGTGTTTTCCTACCCTGCTCAGTTTTCACGGTAACAGCAATGTCGTTTGTTTCAAATTACCGTTAATTTTGAGTTAAAGTTGGAAAATTATATTTCTAAACAAGTTATGAAAAAATTCCCCAAGCAACTGTTACGAAAAAAGATCACTCGTTCTTCGATATTTGTCTCTATTTTCTTTCATCTTTAACCGATTACAAAGTATAGCTATCGTTGGAAAATACTTTATAGATGGTGTGAATAGCAGTGGTTAAAATGTGAAATATTAATGTAATAATGCAGGCAAGAAGTGCGCACAAGCTGGTTAAGATAAAAACAATTTCGATATGAGGTGCCAAAAACAATTGATATGGACCTGCTGCAATTTAAAACGTGTCAATTTGGATCGTCTAGCTGAGAAAGAAGTTGTTATAATTCGGCCGTCCCCAAACGGTTTTTAGCCAAAATTAATTTGGTGTCAAAAATGTCGTTTCGATTCTGGATGTCGGTGTACTGTCAGAAAACTGGATTGTTCACAAAATTTCATCTGCAGAACAAGATAAACAGTATAGCGACTAGCGCAACAAACTTTATCCAGACTAAATAATGTTAAAGTAGTAACTATATTCGGAAAATAACCATAAGCCCGATTACAAACGACAGTTTTTGACAAGCTCATTCGTTAACGGCCAATTGAATACAACAGGCTAGAGAGTCCAATTTCAATCAACTTGTCCAAAAAATCTCAAAGCTGATCGGATTTGACCCCTCCAATTAAATCGACTACCGTCTTAGTGGGCACGTCTTGCAGTAGTGCGCGAATAAAAGCGCCGATTTTTAGTCGTAACAATAATATATGATCTTTTTACCACTCATCAAAAACAGTACGTAATTATAAATTATATCCATTTTGCAGGGAGTAACCGGAATTCCGGTTCCGGCGAAAATCGTGTTCCGGTTGCGGTTCCGGCAAAGAGCAAAAACCCTACCGGAACCGGAATTCCGGTTTAAAAATTTTGTTTGAAATTTTCCACGTTTTTTGCTTCATCCTGTAATCCAAACATATTATGTAATATATATTATACAATGATCAAGCTCCAACGCAACCAAGCAAAAGAAAAGATTAACTAACCAATTTGCCGTGTGAAACGTAAGTAGGGCGCATAATTTGAGCAGGAATGTTTCATAATAACCTGCAGGAGTTTATTAAATCAAAGCCAGATCGATGCTTGTAGCAGCTATTTTACACATCCAGAAGTCTGTGGGATACGTTTGAATTAAACCGGTCCAACTCGGTAACAGAGTATGGCTTACGCAGAAGTACTTAGGGTATGCTTGGCTAACATAAATTGCGTCAAGCACCCGCCAGTGCGCTTATAAACTTGGTAAATCAGGTTAAACTGAAGTAAACTAACGTTATCTGCAACGCAGCCAGAAACTGCTTTCTTGGCAATGAACTGTATTTATTGAAACTGTGCGAGCAGCATCACAGTGTGACTCATTTATAGCATGCTGATTAGAAAGTTATCATCATTATAATCTAACTGACGGGCACTGTTTGTCCAACGCTAGCCTAAACAGTGTCTCTGACCACTGATCACAAAATTACTTTCTATCTATTATTTTCTCCTAGAATCACATAAACCAATAATTTTAAGTTTCCTACAGAAGAACATGCAACAAACGTATGTATAGTAAAGGGAGGTGACTGAAAACAAAGCGAAAGTGAGTATTCTACACTTCAAGCTTTATAAGCACATTCGATTTGACGCAGTATACACAATGGTGTATAGTGGAAGACGTTTTTTGCTCTGAATGTCCAAAAACCGACATATTTGATCGATAAAAAACATTATTAGCTTCCTCAGTCTCTTTAAAGTTTCAGAAAGGCAATAATACCATCGCAATACATTAAGTTTAATGTAAAAGTTATTTTTAATGCATTTTAAATCCACTATACCTTCATTTCTTCCATCATCTGTTTTACTATATATAAATTTCGAAGACCAGGTTCCGGTTCCGGATCCGGTTTAAATGGACGGTTCCGGTTCCGGTTATTCCCTGCCATTTTGACATGATGTACGCATATTATTATTATTTCAGCATTCGCTCATTAAAATAATTATAAATACAGCTAATATTACGATGGGAATCGAAACAAAATATTAATTGGGCTTTGCTTATTAATAACATAAAAATTCGACCACAGGAGACTTAATCTTACAAGCATATCGCATATTGGAAAACAGACTGATGTGAACGAGAAGATAAAACACATAGCAGTCATCTAACTGACAGAAGAACAAACCTCGTCGAATTGCTGGATAATGCTTCCGGGATCAGGTGTCGCAAGTGACCAAGGCCGCGGACCGGAACAATTCGAGTTCGAAAAATCATTAACGAACGTTGCTGCACGATTTGCATCTATCGCACTAGCACTTAAAATACACAAATTCTAGCTTCAGCAAAAGTACGCAATACATTTCAACATCACAAACACTGCTCGTAAAAGTTAGTAGTGTCAGAGGCACACACGTACAAAAGTTTGTGAGAACGCGGATACCAGCAAAAAGCAGAGGCTTGACCACCGTCACTAGGCCCGTACCCGCGGTTCAGAAATTTTTTTAGGCCAGGGCAGTCCGCAAATGTAAATCTATATCAATGTAATAGGAAATTCACAACATTACAAAACAATTCTGCTGTAAGTCGCTTCGAATTTTCAATTCTTTGGCAGCCACTATCACTGTAATGAGTACATGACTGACCGACAACATGGCAATTTTGGTAGATTACTGCAAAATACTAATCAGCCACACAAAAGGAAAGGTTATCGGCATTTTGGGCGCTTGACGCGGGACTGCTAAACTTGCAATTTCGCTAGTGCCCACGGGATTTCACATGTTCCAACATCTCGAGTTCGCTTGGGCTTGCTCAAAGGTTTAAATTTAAGACGAAGTTTCTAACCTCAAGTGTTAGTCTAAAAACTTCTGAAGAACTTAGTCTATTATAGATGAGAAAGAGCAGAATTCTCAGCCTTGGACTCGAGGTAGATCTTATGCTCTGTCTCGGCTCTTCGTGAACCATGTCCGGGTCGCTTGGTTATTGTTGTTGGCTTACTACTGCACTATACATGAGCAGTTACAGTTATGTTTGTTGTTTTAGAAAGACATCATGCGTGGTTAGGCTCATCTCTAGAGCCCGGCGAAACCCAGCCGAGGTGCGAGCCTAAATTTTCATCTCTATAGTGTATTAAAGATTAGTCCTTTAGACGAAGACTAAGCCCTTAGACTGACCATAAGCCATAAAGGCTGAACCTTAGTCAACTGAGTTTAAAATTCCCAAATTCGGCGGATTCTTAGTTTGTATTCTCCCGCTTTCTAGTTTACACAGATTCTCAATTTTGCACTTTCAAAATTTTTACATATATAAAATCCAAGTGACCCAGTTTCTGATATTCGCAATTTCCCATTTTAACAAGTTCTCACTTCCTAATTCCAATCTTATATCTATGACTTCGAATTGAGCATAAAAAGTAAATGGAGCATGGTTAACAGGGTGTTGAAAGCAATTTTGAATTTATCAAGAAGCAATCAAATAATCTTGCTGAAATGCCAAAAATGATATTTTAATACCTTAAAATAGCAATTTTGACAATCTATCATCACTATACGGCCACCAGAGTAACTATTCCTACCAAAAAATCTATTTAATCTGTTGGGACTAGACTAAATTAAAATAAGCACGTCACACTGGAGCAAAGCCTCTAAATAGCCTAACATGAAGCAATTTGGACAATTTGAAAAAATCAAGCTACCTTAACGAAAACTTTAAGAGCCAATTTAATATATATCACCTCTAAAGCGAGTATACTAAGTCAATGGAACATGGTTAACAGCTTGTTGGAAACAATTTTTCGATTATTCATGGAAATTGCGAGCACAATAATCGGTATATTTTCGCAACAATTCCAGCAATGTAGTTGATATTCGGTGGCTTACTATGTAATTTAACGGTAATATAGCAATGTATATATCTCAAAATTAAATATTCAACACTCGAAAATCACCATCTTGGCGATAAGACAAGCTACTAGTTACATACAGTACTCGCCGCGATTGGCTGCCGCCTTACGAGCTGGCGAACAAACGACCGATGTATAACATTTAAAAATAAAATTTGATTTTCCCACAGCCTTGCAGCGAGTGAACAACGAGCGAGAAGCGGTCACTTGTGGGAAGTACTGTACATTACTTTAGTTACCTGTTCGAATTATTACTGCCGATATTTCCGATGACACTTTCCTTTTGAATTTCGGATGCAATGCCGACGGAAAGCATTGTATCAACTGCTGTTTCGGACGTTACGTAACTAGGTCCTCCGGGTCGATGTAACGCGTCTTGTTTGGTCAAGGAAGTTGCCGGCGCGACCAAAGCGTACGATATCTCACCGGGCGGACCAGACGCAGGCAATGGCGGCGGCGGCGCTGAGCACGTCATATTATCGATACTACTCGTGCTGTTAAGCGAAACCTTTGTCGCTTGAACCGATATCATATCAAATTGTGAAGCTTCGAGAACAGACGAAAACGTCGGCAAATTTACTGACGCTATAGGCGGTTGTTGTGACGGATATTGTGCACGTGAGTCTACCGAATGCGATCCGTGAACAACGGGCGATTGCACGTCGTTACCGCTTAGCTGTTGATATTGCTGTTGTTTCCCATGAGCTACCGATGATGACGGTGATATGCCAGAGCGATTTTGTTGTTGACACGCCGCAGCAGCTGGAAAAGATAGTACAACGTTATCGGTTGCATTATAATATGCGTTTGACGAGACGGCTGCGACAGGTTGTTGAATAGCACAGATTTCATAAGAACTGAGATCGGCGGGTGGATTTGGTAAACCTAAATAGATATAAAAACACGCGATCACACCAATAAATTACATAAGCACTTACATTTTGGCAAACGACACTTTACTATCAACAAATAACGTATCCAGCGTAACAGTTTTCTGCATGAAAGTGAATTCGCTAAATCATAATTATTTTGAAAAACTGAGCGATAAAAATACGATGAAAAACAATATTGCATGGTACAGGTTTAGCAAACGCACTTACAGTTGATATAGTTTGCGTCATAGTTTGATTTCCAAATTTTTTTGATTGGCCTGGTGAAAAGCGAAACTTAATCGACCCTGAATTGATACTATAGCAAGCGAAATCGTTCAGACACAATCGATAGAATCGTACAGGTAGAGTCAGCGTTGCAAGTTCCAAACTTTTAAAGAAGACTAACCAAAAAAATCAAGGACGCCATGCAGAATCACTGACATCGTCAGATACATTTTACACAATATGTTGCTGCAGCCATATTTGAGCAATGAGCTGACATTTAAAAGAATACTATCCAATAAAGGGAAATGTTCAAGTCCACAGCCTACATGGGTTTCTTGCTTATTACAGGTCTACGATCGAATCATAGACTTATAGATAGTCCAGTATGACAACGAGGGCGGATAAAATTTTTTTCAGAAATTTAAAATTACTCGGTTTCAATTGTACCTGGAAAATTACTGGGTACGTGCAAGTCATTAACAGCAAGACATTTTATATATAACAGGATAATAATAATTACCGTGTTATACAACTAGCACCCGGAAAATTACTGGGCACATCGAATGTCACAAAACCCACTCATTTTAAAATTATGGGTTTTGTGTTGCGAAAAAAATTTCTGATTTATTATTTGTTCCCCAACTTTTTGATTTTTGTAAAGAAATAAAGAACGCAAAAATTCTAATTGTGCTGAAAACAACCGTCATGTTGCCTTTAATATCGTGATGAAACATTTTACTTTTCCAAAGGGTCTAATTTTACGACGGACTTTAGCAACTATTTTGATTGTATTGACGATGAGCGTGCAATAGTTTGACATATTTAAAGGCACAATTTCTACGTTTGCCATTAAAGCAAACAATCTCCCCGTGTCTCCTCTCGCGTTGTGAGACGCTACTTCAATGCAAGTATGACGGTCGCTCCGGCAGATATTCTGTGCCGCTACTACATAATACTAGGAACACAATCTCCATCTTCCTTAGTCCAATTTAACTATGATATTCTTTTATATGATATACAGCAATGAAATCTGTTCACGCCACTATGTCCATTTCGATCCCTGTATAACAAAAGCTTTCCTATTCATCCATTAGGCTCCCAATATCGGACCAAAATATTATAGCTATAGTTACCGCCCCCAACTATACAATAAAACATCCCATTCTATTACACTCAAGAACAACAAAGTGTCTTATTCCCCTACACACGCAGAATCGGGTTCGTTCACATTCACACATTTTCCATTTTTCACGAACGCCTTTTCTGATGCAGCTTTCGACTTCAGCCGAACAAACGCAAACGGTTGGTTCTATTTTCCTTCTAGCAGTTCTAGTAGTTATTCGCAATCGGTTAACCAAACCAGGCCAATATAACTGTAACATAGAATAAGAAAAAACAATCAATCGTCGCCGTGAGTAGTACGATACGGTGTTGTTGTTTGTTGTCTATTTTTATTTATCGATAGATACCGTAGCCGGTCCCGTGTGTACGCTTTGGTCGCCGTCTTGTACACCCAACCAGCCGACTTGGCGGCAAACTTTAATGTCAACAGCAGTTTGTGTTCGCTTTACAAACACACACATGTTCGTATATATGTAGCTGCTAGCCGCTAAGAGTTGAAGAACTATTGCACTCACAACCATGTACCAAAGACAACTACTGCTAACTATCGCACCAACCAATCACACCATACAAACAAATCACAGTCAGCGACGAACAACAACATTCATGCTACATATTTATCGTTATCATTGACACAGTGAGCTTTATCTTACTAACAGCTTAATTCATGTTCACGTTTAATGCTTAAGTGTTTGCATTTAAACACGGAATAACTGCTACACCTACTTTCATTGCTGTAACAAGTTGTCGTGTGATAAATTTATTTTGTTTGTACGGAAAGACCCAAAAGGACATTAACCAATCAATCTAATTATTATTATTATTAAAGCTATTACTAATCGTTGTTGATCTATGCTTGTTGCTCGATAAAAGAATGCTTTGTTTTGTTGTCAGGTACTTCAACACAATAGATGAATGCTGATGCGGCACAGGTGGTTCAATTTGTCAACTTAGATCGATTTAGATAAACAAACTGTGAGACGGTACTTATGACACCCGCCAAATTCTATATTACCGGGTAAAACAAAAGCCCGTTGTAGTATAAAGTGATTATTACTTGCGCGCCTAATGGAACCAGCGAGTGTCGCTAATCTGCGTTCAGTAACTGTTTCAGGTTACCCAAAATTTAGCTTCGTAAGTCCCCTCAGAGTCCCAGATAAAAATAATACGGCCATTTTACTTAGACATCGAGGCCACAGAACCCTTATTTTTCCTTCAATGACCAAAACCATGGAAACATCCGTAATTTATAACCCACAACTTTCAACAAAAATCAGAACTCCAAGTACCAGGCTTTGTATATAAGTCCATACCACATGCATATTGACTTGATGCCACATAAAATATAACTATATACCTTCTCTGTTTTCAGCAAGCCCGAAAACCTATATACCCCGATCCAACCTGACGTACAACTGAAATGGCAAAATGCAAAAACTTAAATTTATGCATTTATAACCAATAGAAGGAATGTGAAATATGAGGTGAAGAAATCATCCAATGACAAATGAGACGCACATCTATTGTATTTATGCAAAAATGAATTTAATGGATAGAGTATATATATTTCGCCTGGAAAGTTACAACGGCTGTAATACATAATGTCTGCTGTAATACATAATGTCCTTTGCAGTAACCAGTCAAACTGTATAACGGGATGTGCGTATATAAAAAACCTACATTCGAGAACATTCGCAAATACTATGTAATGAACGAGATCTTCAAAAATTAACAACTCCAATAATTAAAACTAGACGAGCATGGCGAAAAGAATATACCCAAATATCATGTCTACAGCCAGTGCAAAAGAGTTACCATTTTCAAGCATGAAAATCGAGATCTTACCTAGTCAGCACTCAAAATTAACGGCGGGAGCAAATTTCTGTAACGTGATTAAATCCGATATTACCACACGCATTTTTAAATGAATATATTTAAAACATATAAATACATGAAACACGAACAAGGGCGCAGATTCGATTTGAAAAGTGGGGGAACAACTTCGTAGGACAGCTGTAAATAAGTGAAAACATAAAATTTCAAAATATAAATTGATGGCTGTAGATACTGGCATATATTTTACCGAATGGATTTTTACTGTATAAACAGAGCTCTTGAAAATTCTAAGATATATATGCGAGTGTGTGGGGATGCAACATCGTTTGGGTCTTTTCGGTTATCCCCCCAGCCGGAATTTCGTCAATTGTGAAGATACAGATAAAATTTTGGTAATAATCGATTCAGCTCGATGAGCTGGTTCAGAAAATACCCATTTTACCCACATCGCTGATAAAATTTTTTTGATTTTTTGAGGTCCCAATGGCCCCTTGGGAACCCAAAAATTTTTTCTTCGGAATATGGTCATATCGGCTACCATTCGACTCGGCTTGATGAGACAAGTCGAATGGTGTGTAATTTATTGAAATCTGCCCCTCCGTTAGAAAGTTATGAGATCCAAGTAACCCTGATGGGCCGTACGTTATAACGTTAGAAAAAAGAACAGCTTAGAACGGGGGGTTGGGGGCGGCAGCCCCCCGACTTACGCTTAGTGTACGTCTCATATAAAGACCTTAGCTTATGCTACGACTAAGGCTTAGGCTTAGTATACAAAGCACGGCGTGAGCTGCATTTTATTTCTGCCTCTCAGGCCCTTGTCTCATCAAGCCGAGTCGAATGGTACCCAATATGACCATATTCCAAAAAAAATTTTTGGGTTCCCAAGATGGGATTACTGGGACCTCAAAAAATCGAAAAAAATTTTTTGTCAGGGATGTGGGTAAAATGGATATTTTATGAACCAACTCCTCGAGCTGAATCTGCCAAAATTTTATCTGTACCTTCAAAATTGATGAAATTCCGGCTGGGGAGGATAACCGAATAGACACCGTCGTTTTAATTTTTGCCTTATGAAAAGATAGCTTTAACAGTGGGGGACTGTCCCCCACTTCAAAAAGTAGGAGGACCAGTCCTTCCCCCTTATCTACGCCATGGGACTGAACCATAACTTAAAGAACGTTCGCCGGGCTAGGCAGAATTAGTAGTATTTAATAATTTCTCAGCTACACACATATTTATTAAAAAAGAAAAACAAGCAGAATCAGGCTCTTTTCGGTTGCCCCACAAACCTATAAGCTTTAGCGACAAATTTGTTACCGTTGGGTTCTAACGGATAAGTCGGTTGTACAAATTACAAACTGTCTCATTTATATATAACACATTTTTCGGATTTTTCAGTTGATTACTAGTGGTGAGTGCCCCCTTTGGTACCAAAAATTTTTTTTCAATAAACGTATCATCTATACACCGTTGAAACCGCATTGATGGTCCTAGTCGAATCAGTTCGATGCGTTCGTAGTGCAGGCTGGTGGGAACGGTTTGATTTTGCGGAGTAAGCAATGATTAAAACACATATATATGGGGGATAAAACAGGGCTGAAGACAAGATAAGATAAACACATAGGTGACCATAGGGTGAAAGAGTGGTTACCCTAAGGGAAGAACCCCTCTTCTGAAGGTACTTTTACTCCCCACTCGCCGCGCCCAAGGCTTCCGGAAAATTTTTGATAAACTATGGAAAATTTAAGAAAATATGGGTATAATTGTCAAATCTGTGTTATTTTCTGGGAGAGCAGAACGAAGGACGGCCCCGGTTGATTTCTGGGAAGCTGCCCTCCTGCCCCTCACTCTTCCCGCGTTCTTCTCGCAGTGGGAATCAAAATTTACCGTGAGCAGATTTTGACATTCGACTGAGCTCGTATTTTTGTGCCGTTCGACCGCTGTATACAATTACACGTTAAGAGGGAAGAATGTTTTCGAAAATTTTTGTAGAAACAGCAACAAATCGGAAAATGTCCGATAAATTCGACCCTAACAGAAATTTTTTGAAGCGCCTCTTCCAACTTGCTTGAACTGGTTCCAAATGTGATTTTCACAATTGATAACCTTCGTATCGTCAAAATTGATGTACGACTAAACTTAAAATGACCCGCCTACCAAACTATTTTTAAAAATTGTCATATTTTTGTAACAGAACGGATCTTTGTGATTGCATAATGTAGTAAAACCCATTTAAGAACAACTGTAAGGTGGTATGAAATGGGTAATTTTTGGATCGCAAATTCGTTAATGAAATCCACAAATCGTTAAAATCATAATTTTGATAGTTTTAAATTCGTGCGTTTTCTTCGTGAACAGTATTACAGGGAGGCATCACACGACACATGGATGCAAAAACTCAGCGATGGAAACTATATTAAACATGTTGTTCAACATTTGACATAAAGAATTTTTAAACTTGTTCGTGAACGTATAAAAAATAAAATTTGTTGGCGAACACAAACGTATATTCTTAAGAAAATGTTATTCGCGAACGCAAACGTACGTCTTAAATAAACTTATTTTTGTACAGATTGTTTTGTCATACGCAAGCGACATCACTATGTGCATGTATGATTAAAATCACCAAGCATCAAATGTTTGCTTACATTTGCTTTATTAAAATTAAGGTTGCGTTAGAGATAATGACTTATTAATCCAGCTCCCGCTGAGTTTGAAACTACAATTTATTAGTGAATATTTTATGGGTGAAATTGTTCGCGAACAAGTTCTCTTCTATATGGTATGCGACTATGATTCCAGATTAACTTGTCGGTAGTGGAACTACATTTGTGAGCGGAGGTTGGGCTGTGGCATTACGAATTTACCCAATTTTATGTTTTGTAACTACATTGCATAGGGCATAGGGCTTTATCATTGGTAAAAATATTATATTTGAATTCTTCGACCCAAAAAACCTATAATGGTTTGATCGAAACGACTCTATTTCAATAAACAACACAAATATTGCAAAATTTGTCTATTTTAGCTGCATAAAATTAACTAATTAGCTAATTAGTAATTAACCACTTAAAATTCTTTAATCCCAAATATCAGGTGCACACTCTGACATGATAGGCTTTCAAACAAAAAAAGTTTTTTAAAATCCGTTCAGTGGTTCTTGAGGTCCGTCGGACCGAACGAACGGACGGACATCGACCTTTTTACTCCCAGACAGAAAATAAAAACGCTTCGCTCGGCTTCGCCGAGCTCCGCTCAATAATTTAATGATTGTACATATTTGTTGAAAATTTAAACTATAAAAATTGTTCGTTCACGAACACTGGAACATTTACAGAAAATTTAATTCGTTTTCTGAACAAAAATTTGTTCAATTTCATTTGAGATGGCAATGTTCGCAAATGCTGAAAACTAAAAATTTTAACCACGTTGGTGTTGGTGAACAAAAGTGAATCCTGAATTAGTCAATAGTCTAATTAGCAGTGAACCGTTTCCTATTAATATGAAATCGCCAAAATTCTGTTCAGAGATAGGTAGTAATTTCTTGCAGTTGGATTCCACTTTGTCCAATTTTGGTTAACGAAAAACCGTGCCAAATTCCCTGTTTGTTTCAAAACAATGGTTTTCTATGCCACATCGGCTTTGACAAAATAGGGTTGCCAACGGTGTCATTTTAATTTGGTCGCGCATGACGATGGTCTGGATTGTGGGGGTGGGGATAACCCACAATATCCCACAATTTTGGTTACTATAATCACGATTAATGGAGCAAAATATTTGGTAAACCGAAGAAATAGGACAAAACTATCAACATATAAAGCATGTTTGAAACGTGCAACTAAAAAAACAACTCGAATAACATTCACCATAAAAGCTCAAGCCTTGTACACAACACCTTTGCAAGCCTTGCATGTCAATAACCTGATATTGTAACCAAATAAGCCAACAATTTATCAACAAGCATGTCAAATCTCAAACGTTTTGTGCAAAATTGTGTCTGCTGAAGACAAGCATGTGTTTAAAATCTAAAAACTCAATAATACTTGACATATAATAACTGCCTAATGTCTGACGTCGAGCATTTTCAATATATATGCCATGTCACGCATATCTATAATTAAATGCTAAGTCTGCTATTACAGAATGTATTACATTTAATAGGAACAATACAATTTAACTGCAATTTGCCAAATCAATACCAGGACCTAGATTGGAGTAATGGGTGAATGTGTTTGGACCTAGACTCGATCTAAAACCAATACGAAGCCCTAAATAAGCTACTGCCAGCTCAAATATCAGAACACGGACTGAAAAAATACCACAAATACTTACACATGGACTAATATGGCGAAAAGCGATTTGCATTCCTGGACCTGGAAGGAAGTACAAGTTTACTGCTCGCAATTCTTCGCGGTAACTACAAGTTATCTTTTACTTTCTTTCATTACACAACAACTTTAAACACCGCATCACTGTTCCTAAACTTCATGTTCATGGCGCAGCGAGCGAAGCAAGCATTTATGCAGGTTTCACAGAATAATGAGTGCAAAAAGTGGGCAATTTTGTCTTTAACAACCATTTGCAAGAAACTAAAATCTCTAATGGACGGTTATGATATTTTAGTTTCTTGTAAACGGCTGCTAGAGATTTTTGTCTGTAATGACTGCTTGTTTGATATTTAAATCTCTAACAGATAGCTGTAAGAGACTTTAGTCTTATATAGATAGCCAATATATACATAAATCTCTAACAGCAAGCTGTTAGAGACTAAAATCTCTTGCAGCTAGCCATAACAGATTATTGTTTCTAATGGCTAGCTGTTAGAAACTTTTGTCTCTTACAGAATGTTATAAAATACAAAAGTCTTTAATAGCTATCTATTAGAGTTTCAAATATTTTAACGGTTGGCTGTAAGAGATTTTTGTATGTTACAGCTGGCTGTAAGAGTCAAAAGTTTCTAACAGCTAGCCATCAGAAAAAAAATCAGTTACAGCAAGCTCATTATTGGTATTGGTGCCCCCTCCAATTTGATATTGCTTTCCCCGCAGGTTTGATATTTCGCCCCCTCCAGTTTGATAGTTGTGCCCACGTCCCGCTTGACATTGGTACTCTCTCCAGTTTTATATTGGTGCCCCCTCCAGTTCGATATTAGTGCCACCTCCTGTTTGATATTAATGCCCCCGTCCAGTTTGATATTGCTGCGCCGCTCCAGTTTCATATTAGTGTCCTACTCTAGTATGATATTGGTGCCGGTCCAGTTTGATATTGGTCCCGCTCCAGTTTGATAGGCTATTGTTCGTTACATTGGCTTTGTAAAATGAGTTTTAGCGACAAACCATACATGCTATGTAAGCATCCAGCCAATTAAAACTGTTAACCCGCCAATCTCCAAAAATAATTTGCACGGCTTCAATACATATTTTGGGCCTAACCTTGCTCGTTATTTATGTTAATGTTGCCTTTAATGAATATCAGCGCGCCTCAAACATTTATACTCATGGTACTCTACATCGACCTACGCACTGACCACGGGGCAGTGAATTTTATCCACCCGGCGGCGCGGGTTTCCGCGGCTCGACCAGTCACTCTCTTCTGCAAGTAGTGTTGCCGGTTGCTGAATACGATGAAACCATTATTAATGCTGTTTAATTCGCATGCGTCCATAGTATTCATGTTTATTTGTGTCACTAAAGACAATGTGGTGTTTGTAATGGGAAATAGTTGGTCAAATGTCTAACGAAAATCGCTGAATGTAATAACTCCAGAATGTAAGTCCAACAGTTGAAAGAAAATTTTTGATTTGATAATATTGGCTATATACGTATTTAGAAACACAGCTCCACATGTATCCGTGCAGGGACACAAATCTTTGGTGTAGAAAAAAGTAGGAATACAAAATACGATATCGATCGTATATATTAAAAATTAGGTAGGTATGTCATCATGAGGCAACTGCATGTGGCGTTGGGACCGTTTGTAAAGTTATTTTTAAATTTTAAATGAAATCACAAATTCATTTTCAATGAAAGCAGGACGTGGGCACCACTATCAAACTGGAGGGGGCGAAATATCAAACCGGAGGGGAAACCAATATCAAATTGAAGGGGGCACCAATATCAATAATGAGCTTGCTGTAACTGATTTTGTTTCTAATGGCTAGCTGTTAGAAACATTTCTCTTACAGCCAGCTGTAACATACAAAAATCTCTTACAGCCAACCGTTAAATATTTGAAACTCTAATAGAGACTCTATTAAAGGCTTTTGTATTTTATAACATGCTGTAAGAGACAAAAGTTTCCAACAGCTAGCCATTAGAAACAATAATCTGTTATGGCTAGCTGCAAGAGAGTTTAGTCTCTAACAGCTTGCTGTTAGAGATTTCTGTATATATTGGCCATCTATATAAGACTAAAGTCTCATACAGCTATCTGTTAGAGATTTAAATATCAAACAAACAGTCATTACAGACAAAAATCTCTAGCAGCCGTTTAGAAGAAACTAAAATATTATATAACCGTCCATTAGAGATTTTAGTTTCTTGCAAACGGTTGTTAAATATAAAACCTCCCACTTTTTGCACTCATTATTCTGTGAAACCTGCATTATTTGTATACACGCAACTAAATTTTAGCGTGTCTGCTCGTCTGGTAAGTTTTCGCTAAACATTTCAGGAAAAATGAAATGCCTATGGCATCTTGCATTAGATAGCTTATAGTCTAGCTCGTTACCCAATATAGGTATCATCTATGCAACCCACACACGGGGCATGTTAGTCCTTTCAAAGTGGGTACCCATCAATTCTTGTGACAGAGGAAAGTGTTTTTAATGATTGTATAATATGTATCTCAAAAAACAAACCTCGTATCAAAAATGTTGCATATCCTTTACGTTGGCCTAGATAAGATCTACAACTTAACTCTTTTTGTCCACGCGGATAAGGAGATAGGGGCACAAATGGGTTTCCAACAGGAGCCATTTTTACCCTTTGTGTACCGTATTTTAAAGATAATCGTTAATAACCATTATGTAATCACTATAAAGGTTTTTAGGATTGCTGAAAACAGTAGAGTGATTTACCTGAACTTCTCTGTGACTGGTCTACCCTTTTTGGAGTGGTATATACTATATTGTATGCCACTCCCTCCCCCAAAGGAAATATGCATGATTTCTATATTTTCAATGTAATGTCATATTTCATTGCATCTGGTATTACAAACGTTTCTCAGGATGCTGAAGACGATAAAATGATTCATTTGAATGTATCTATTATCAATATACTCTTTTGACGATACCGCACGCCCTGGGACAGCCTTTTGGTCTATGATTTTGCGGGAATACAATGTAATGCTGTAAATGTTAAATCTGCAAATGTAAATGTTTTCAAGTCTGGCAAAAATGAGTTGATTCATTCGAACTTATGTGACTATAACTTGCTCGCAGTGTTACCGCTCGCTGCCCAATCGTGGGTTGACCCACGACCTACTAACCATGTACAAATGTTGATTCCTTCCACGACGCCATTTGAAATAAGATACGTACTTGAAATACAAAAACCCACTGAACTCAGTAAAACTAAAAATGCATGTATTGTTCAACCTCCTGGATATACAACAAGCTACACTTTCTGTAATTCGGCGCAGTAAGTTTTCGTTAAACAACTACTTAAAACATTATCGCATCACTGTTCCTAGTCATTACAATAACTATGTTCAAATGCAAATTATACCACCCAGGTCAGGACTTAAAAAAGAAACGAACTTGAAATGCAAAAACACGGACAGCTCCAGTGTGGCTTGCAGCAGTTTCCTCCATTTGAAGATATAAATTAACATACTTTAGGTACACCACTTACAGGATCTCTAGTCCTAATCTGTAGGTGAGACATCGTATATTCTAATCTACACACAGGTTCCTAGTTATTCGTTACTGTGAACAAACCAAAGATAAATGCAGCAAAAACAACAAATAAATCTCGCTGTTGTCCATTTCGTCTTATATATATACATGAATATAAGCGGAATAGACACCGGTAGTTGCAGATACTACAAGCAACCCGAAAACTTACACATCTTCCATACTCACTAGGAATCTTTCCATGTGGAAAAAAAAATATTTTATGTTTGACTATTCTTCGGTCACAAATTGAGCGTCCTTAACCCAATCGAAATTGCAGACGGGCTAACCAACATATATAGTAAACAGATAACAACCCGTTCTTACGCAGCACATTTCATAAACACTCAAGTCCTTACTCCACTTTGACCAAAAACACAGAAAAATTTTCTAAATTTACCAATACCAACTGTTAAGCAACGTTACGATTTTAAAAATCATTGTTTATTCTGCTTGTATGGACACTCATCGCACAGCAGCGGGAAAAGACGATGAAACCATTCGACCCTCCCCTGACTGACAACTCGGATGCTCTTGGTGCAATCTAATCGCTTTATCAAGTATATACCGTTCCTTTACATTCCGTTCAACGCTCACTATACAAAAAGAAGTACAGTTAAAAATTGAATATTTCTTTATTTTAAATAATTATGAATTTTTTTATTTTATTTTAAATTAGACAAAATATGTAACTAGATATTCATCAACATACAAACATATAGTTTGTCCAATATTGACTTATGAATTGCTACTGTTGTTTCCTTCTTCAAAGTATGACACTGAAACTGAAAACACATCAGTTTTCATAAACAGTCGTAAGGTTAGATCTTCCAACTGCAGCGCTGCAAAAAATTAGTTAATGACCCGATCCTGCAATTAAAACTATTTATTACCGTTGGATTTAGGTAATAGCAACATTTAATTGTTAATCTGATGCTGTGTAACTTGTGAGTAAACTAACTGTGCAGCAATTTTTATGATTTTTCAGTGGTTACAGAAACTGGACAGACGCATGGGATAGGATATATAGTGTGATCCAAATAATCCTTACAAAAGTGTAAAGGTTTTACAGCGGTTTAACAGGCCTTAAGTGGGAAATTAGGGTAGCTAGATTTCCGTGCATGGTCCAGTGGTCAGCTGTCCCATCCTACTAGTCCAGAAGGTGCGTGTTCAATTCCCGTCGGCACCGGAATTTTTTTATTTGGAGTTGTCGTTGGTTCCAAGCAAGTAAGTGGTGCTAATAATATATAAAATCATTATGGGACTAACATGGCACTAAGAAAAAGTGAATGAAGTCTTTGCTATGTCGTATATTATATTGATATGAATTGATAAACGATGAATTTAAATGCCAAAGCCGAGACTATGCAGGTTCGCAAATATTAAGAAGCAGAACTATAGAAGCATTATAGATCACAATATGAGAGGCTTCATATTGAACATATGTCCACAAAATGTAGAAACCCAACAGTCCGTGTAAAACATATAGTTATCGAACTCAATTTCACAGCAACTACTGCGCTCAACTTGAATATACATGTGAATATGCACTCGATACTTTTCTAGAATTGCAAATTTGTTGTAGGCACTCCATAAAGAGAAAGATTTGTATAACCAAGGATGTTTAATGAGTAGAAAGCATCATAAATAAGATTCACCAGCCTTAATCGCAGAAAGCACTCGGTCAAGCTAATAACTGGTCCATTATACTATACTATGAAAAGATAATATATGCCAAAATTATTTTAATTTTTTCACCCTTTTCGTTCATTTGCGTCAACTTACGTGATATTGGATGTAGCTCCCCAAGTCTGATTTTATACGTCACGGGAAGAAATAATTGCAAAATAATCGATCGATTTCAACTAAACAAAATTTCGATCGATTTCGATTAAATGAAATTTTGAATGGTTTCGATATCGTTCGACTTCGATTATAGCGCAATTAAATAAATTTCGTTCCATTTCGATATAACGTAACCTTAGTAGTATTATTATCTCAGAGTAACAATTTATTAATATTTAAATGCTGGCTATCTGGTTACAGAGCAGATATCACGGTCATAAGGCTGCATGTTCGAGCCCTGCCTGTTCTCATAATATTCTTGGGAAAGACCTTAAGACCTCCCTGATTCACGCTACCCTCCTGTACAATATATGAGTGCTTGTTCGGAAGCTAAACAGAGTTTCCATGTTTGAACTGCCATCCATTCGCAGCTTGTGTGCTTCGGGAACTCTGGCTGAGATTGTCACGAAAAGGAAGATCAACATCCGCACACTAATCATAACTTGGGTACATAATATATTAATAACAAATATATATATTATTTTTCGTTCTATAACGCCATTTGGGTTCGTAGCATGCGATTTATTTCCTCACAATTTATAAAGGACCGGGTCTAGTTCTCCTAGAGAAACTAGGAATGAGTATCACACGATAAAAGTTTATCCGTGAGCCAAGGCTATGCTTAGGTTCAAATTAATTAGCCTTAGAGAGACGAACATTATACGATCATTCGATGGGGAAACTTTCTTGTCACACTGCGAGTGGAAAGCTTGAGATGATCCATTATGTATAACTAATGCTATTTAAATAATCTTTAACTAACAGATTGATGCAAAACCTGCCATCTATGTACCCAAAATATGCACAAAACTTTCACAAAAATGCATATAAAAGCTTTCCACGGCACAGGTAGCATCTGCTCAAACGTTTTGTCAGTGGATTAGGTATACTACAGTATGTGCTCCTGTATGTTTCTGAGAGATCGAACAAAGATTAATGCAACCACACCCGTGCAAGCAATATCATATGTAGCATACACCTAGTATAATATTCGATGAAACACAACACACTGGATGCAGATTTCGCATCAACTTCGCTATTGTATGAGCGCTATAGTATAAGCAGACATATGTGTAATAAATAAGAGTTGCGTTCATGTTTGGTTCTAACAACAACCCGTTCACGACGTAGGATTTAGCTGTAACTACTGTTGTTATAATTAAAAGTTACACAAACGCTAACGTTCGACCTGTTTCTATTGTTATATTTTTACCGCGAACGTTAAAATTTTAATCTTCCGCAGAAATTTATAAAACTATAAGCATTTCGAGCTTTCGGGATAGGGGGCTGAGCGACCCTTTTTGGCCTAAACGACCCTATGGGCGACCTGCGACCTTGACAATTTAAGCCATTTCGGATGAATAAGGCTGATCCAATTTCGCGACCCTATTTGAGAAACCCCGCCGGAACCCCAAAGTCTACCGTTTTATAGTTGGGAAGCCAAAGTTATTTTGACACATGAACTCGAACTACAAATCTGAACATCGCTACCCTATAACGATATCGGTACATCGATTGCACTAAGTCTCTAACAGGCATCAAGTATTGCGTAAACAAGTTTCGTCTGTTAAGTTATTCTGAAACTTTATACTAGCCCAAATTTATCGGCCCCAAAAATATATATTTAAACACCTTGTAGTATATACTAGAAAGAATTTCGAAAATGTTCAATGAAAATATGTACTTGCAGTCTACAAACGAGAAACCTTAAGCCCACTTTACAAACAGACGTACCTTTTGACTAAGCTCTATAATATTCCAAATAGACAAATAGCAAAAACCTATATTTAATAATAATTACATAAATAAACCGCCAAATAACCATCGAACCCCAAAAAACCGTACAGTACCAATCATTGCACAGTGGAAAAATACGTGTTCGTAGCAGTACTTCGCTCATTGTATGTAGGTATATGCACAGCTCCACAACCACTACAAGGTATGTTCAGGTAACCGTGTTGATACTGCATTCGATAGTTTTTATCCGGTTCGAAACACAATACATAATTTTCACGGATCCAAATCGGGCGATGTAATGTAAAAAAATATATACACCTACCAGGGAATAACCGGAATTCCCGTTCCGGTTCCGGCGAAAATCGTGTTCCGGTTGCGGTTCCGGCAAAGGGCAAAAACCATACCAGAACCGGAATTCCGGGTTAAAAACTTTGCTTGAAAATTTCCACGCTTTTTGCTTCATCCTGTAATCCAAACATATGTAATATATATTATACCATGATCAAGCTCCAATACAACCAAGCAAAAGAAAAGATTAACTAACCAATTTGCCCTGTGAAACGTAATTAGGGCACATAATTTGAGCAGGAATTTTTCATAATAACCTGCAGGAGTTTGTTAACAAAGCCAGGTCGATGCTTGTAGCAGCTATTTTACACATCCAAAAGTCTGTGGGATACGTTTGAATTAAACCGGTCCAACTCGGTAACAGAGTATGGCTTACGCAGAAGTACTTAGGGTATGCTTGGTCAACAAGCGTACCGCGTCAAGCACCCGCCAGTGCACTTGTAAACTTGGTAAATCAGTCTAAATTGAAGTAAACTAACATTATCTGCAACGCAGCTAGAAACTGCTTTCTTGGCAATGAACTGTATTTATTGAAACTGTGCGAGCAGTATCACAGTGTGTCTCATTTATAGCATTCTGATTAGAAAGTTATCATCATTATGATCTAACTGACGGGCACTGTTTGTCCAACGCTAGCCTAAATAGTGTCTCTGACCACTGATCAGAAAATTACCTTCTATCTATTATTTTATCTTAGAATCATATAAACCAATAATTTTAAGTTTCCTATAGAAGAACATGCAACAAACGTATGTGTAGTAAAGGGAGGCGACTGGAAACAGAGCGAAAGTGTGTATTCTACGCTCCAAGCTTTGTAAGCACAATCGATTTGACGTAGTATACGCAATGGTGTATAGTGGAAGACATTTTGTGCTCTGAATGTCCAAAAACCGACATATTTGCTCGATAAATAAATATTATTAGCTTCCTCAGTCTTTAAAGTTTCAGAAAGGCAATAATACCATCGCAATACATTAAGTTTAATGTAAAAGTTATTTTTAATGCATTTTAAATCCACTATACCTTCATTTCTTCCGCCATCTGTTTTACTATATATAAATTTCTAAGACCAGGTTCCGGTTCCGGTTCCGGATCCGGTTTAAATGGATGGTTCCGGTTGCTGGTTCCGGTTCCGGTAAATTTCGGTTCCAGTTATTCCCTGACACTTACATATGGTAGGCACAGAATTGATCGTATCGGGTGTAATTTTGCCACAAATTAGATGACATCGGATCGGCAGATATTGTGAACACGGCTCAACAAGAAGACACTTTTCGATTATGTATTGTATAATTGATAGTTATAAATGACTAGTAGGAGGACATACATTACAACAATTACTATTTAGTTTGTAATTACTATATATATTGATAGTTGATTAGTGATAATCGCAGGTGCCAGTAGGTAACACGCCCCGGAGCGCCTGAAATTCAGGTCAGTTGTATACTTAACCCTTCCGAGACTGAGCTTTTCGCACACCTTCTTAAGACTGAGGGGGGGTCCGTCAGACCCCTTGCGAAAAAAGCCTAAATATCGTTTCTTAACGCGTCGCTTGCATGCGGCTCACACGAGTTAACATGCTTATAGTTTTATAAATTTCTGCGGAAGATTAAAATTTTAACGTTCGCAGTAAAAATATAACGATGAAAACAGGTGAAACGTTAGCGTTTGTGTAACTTTTAATTATAACAACAGTAGTCCCAGCTAAATCCTACATAGTCGACGGGGTATTTGTTTAAACCAAACATGAACGCAACTCTTGTCTTACGCATATGTCTGCTTATACTATAGCGCTCATACAATAGCGAAGTTGATGCGAAATCTGCATTGCAGTGTGTGTGTTTCATCAAATATCTATTAGGTGTATGCTACATATGATTCTGCTTGCACAGGTGTGGTTGCATTAATCTTGTTCGATCTCTCAGAAACATACAGGAGCACATACTGTAGTATACCTAATCCACTGACAAAACGTTTGAGCAGATGCTACCTGTGCCGTGGAAAGTTTTTATATTATGCATTTTGAAAAGTTTTGTGCATATTTTGGGTACATAGATGGCAGGTTTTGCATCAAATCTGTTAGTTAAAGATTATTTAAATAGCATTAAGTTATACATAATGGATGGTACTGACTTACGCTATCCCCATGTGACAAGAAAGTTTCCCCATCGAATGATCGTATAATGTTCGTCTCTAAGCTTATAACTTGAACCTAAGCATAGCCTTGGCTCACGGATAAACTTTTATCGTGTAATACATTATCATTCTCTCAGAGAACTAGATTTACAGGTCCTTTATAAATTGTAGGAAATAAATCGCATGCTACGAACCCAAATGGCGTTATAGAACAAAAATAATATATATATATTGTTATTAATATATTATGTACCCAAGTTATGATTAGTGTGCGGATGTTGATCTTCCTTTCGTGACAATCTCAGCCAGAGCCCGGGAGCACGGGCTATTTCACAGATCGATGACCATCCAATGCATGGAAACTCTGTTTAGCTTACAAACAAGCACTCATATACAGGAGGGTAGCGTGATTCAGGAAGGTATTAAGGTCTTTCCCAAGAATATTATGGGCAGGGCTTGAACATGCAGCCTTATGACCGTGATATCTGCTCTGTAACCAGATAGCCAGCATTTAAATATTAATAAATTGTTACTCTGAGATAATAATACTACTAAGGTTACGTTATATCGAAATGGAACGAAATTTATTTAATTATCACTATAATCGAAGTCGAACGATATCGAAACCATTCAATTAATTGAATCGATGAAAAACTGTTTGCATAAATAGATTGATTATTTTCAATTATTTCCCGTGACGTATAAAATCAGACTTGGGGAGCTTACATTTGTGCAATGCGCGTCATTTGACACAAATGAACAAAAAGGTAAAAATCTGGAGATAATTTTGGCATATATTATCTTTTCATAGTATAGTATAATGGACCAGTTATTAGCTTGACCGAGTGCTTTCTGCGATTAAGGCTGGTGAATCTTATTTATGATGCTTTCTACTCATTAAATCCTCCTTTGGTTATACAAATCTTCTCTTCTGAGTGCCTACAACAAACTTGCAATTCTAGAA
>JASANE010024783.1:0-37455 GCA_030248225.1 Trileptium ribeirensis | reverse complement strand
TTGCATTACGCTTAACAATGCATTTCTGACGAGAAATAGATTTTTTCAACATCGACAATTTTATGATAAGATCTGTCAACTCCTCAATCAATCTGAATCTGTCAACTGGCTTTAAATGTCACTGATTTGACGGCATATGCGCGTCGCGATACGCGTAGATTTAACAAAATTTTGTGTCAAGAGTTTAAAGAAATGTTTTTTATATTAAGGAATGTTTTTAAGCTTATTTTTACCCAAATACCGTGCCCAAGCTTTGAATAATGTTTTTTTAGTTTGTACAGGTGCCATTTACACAGAGAACAAAGCAAGAATAGAAATTTTAAGTTTAATTGTGAGCACAAGTTTAGCGTAGGCTTCGATTTACGCTTAGGCTTAGTTAAGTTTATGCTTAGGTATAGCCTCTGGCTTAAGTAGGCTTAAGAATTTTTGAAATTTTCCGGAAACCATAATTTATCGCCAATTTCGGAAAAATTTTGCCAATTTTGCTCCTCAATTGTTACTAAAAGTTTCGTCATTTTTTGCTACTTTGTGCTAGTTTTTCCTCATTTTTGTCAATTTCCTCCATAAATTTTCTCCGAGGAGGGTAGGTAGGCTTGGCTTTAGGTGTAGTCTGTCCCATTGGTTGGTAACACCTACACACCTTCGACACCTATCGTCTAGTTATGCATATCGTTTTCGAACTACACATTTTAGAAGTTATACTCAAACCCGGTGATTACACAGATTGAACTTTTATCATTTTAAGCAGGACATATCAGTTGCCATGCAGGAGTTATGCGTAACGGGTTATGTATTGTGGTATATGTGTGATCCGTTTGCGACCTATTAGGCCACATGTTTGACTAATATGAGATATGGGGTTCACGAGAATTTCTAGGTAAACGAATGACAAAAAAAAACCATGCTTTTATATAATTGCACCCATTGCTGGGTTCCGCGTTGAATTTTGTATGATTTAATTTTATAAGCAAGATCGCGACAGTTTCTTCATGAATAGGCTGCTAACAGACTCCAAAATTTTCTATGATCTTTCAATATTTGTACTATGCATTCGTTTGATTTATTTGATTCATTTTAAAGCTATTGTTCATCACAATTGTCATGTATGCAACGCGTCATCAAAGGAACCAAAATGCTATTTTGTCGTTGAAGGTCAGAGCCAGAAAAATGTAGTTCAGACCTAAATCCATCGATGCTGATAAAGAACCAAAAATTTAATGAAAATGCAGATCTTCATTTAGCACGTTTAATCTATACATGTTTGTTAGGAATGACTTACTAAAACTGCTATTATATGATCTCATCGTTTTGTTGGCTGAATAAATTTGTGGAACCACCTTTGTGTCGATTTCAGACAAACATTATCTATTTTACTATCCCTTGTCAGGCACAATAGATCAATTTTTGGCTTCAAAAAACGTTCGGTCTGACTCAGCTGTTCGTGCTCAGTTCAAAGACTGTACATGTTTAGGCTATGCGCAGCGTACAGTTTAGCATACAGCGATGGTGTGCTTACGCGTGTCACTTATGAACATAGGTATTGTTCTTGATACGATTCAAATTCTAAAATTGGCAACATATATACAGAATACATACACGATCGTGTCTTCGACCCATGTCAACTTTAGGGGCCGAAGTATAATGCATGCCATGTCGTTATCGATATACTAAGCCTAAGCCTTACTCGTAGCTTATGCCTAGGGTTATTATATGAGACATACACTAAGCCTAACTGGGGGCAGCTACCCCCCGAGCCCCCCGCTCTAAGCTGTTCTTTTTTCTAACGTTATAAACTCCGGCCTTTAAAGTTGACATGGGCCGATTATTTAAAGCGTCAAACAGAGGTCTTCCACATCATCATCTCATCTCGTTTATTGCTAATTTGTCCCAGTTCCGGGTGAGTCCATTTATTGTCGGAGCAATCGAATTCACTATATGGCGTGAAGACATATGCAAAACTCTTTAAGGTCACTTTTTGTAAAAACCATATTGCGATTGATTGATAATCTTTTATATCATTTATTATATATTTTCGTGGAATTAGGCAACTTCGTATTTTACATTCTGGGTTTAATTATTAAGAAAATGCAGCGTGTTAGGTTTATTATAATGCTGATTTAGTGCTGTTAACAATTTTTATACAATCTAAAGACACCATGGTAGGAAAACTGCACCGTCATCGCTACGCCCGCAACTTTCTACGCATAATCACCTTTTCCTTCCTACGCTACGGATTGCTTAATTTAATTACTCGGATTCCTATCAAACCAAGCGTATAACAATGAGTTTTGCAACTCAGCTTACATGAAAAATGGATCGCAGACAACGCATCAGTACATATACCACTATATATAATACTGATATATATATACGGATATATAATACTATATAATAATATATATATATAATACTATATATAATGCTGAGTATATATAACTATACATCTCTATATATAACTATATAATAACTAAGTCACACAATGGACATTTACTCGCCGTTGTAACTCTCTGTCGGTAGGTTGCTATAGCCATGTGTATGTCAGAATGAAAAGAAATTGTGTCCTG
The DNA here is from genome assembly GCA_030248225.1 of Trileptium ribeirensis. Classification (NCBI taxonomy): domain Eukaryota; kingdom Metazoa; phylum Nematoda; class Enoplea; order Enoplida; family Thoracostomopsidae; genus Trileptium; species Trileptium ribeirensis. Next base: position 34,891 of record JASANE010024783.1, on the reverse strand, counting down.
AGGGAAGACCACGCCATTACTATGATGACAGACAAAATTGAATCAAAAGCGACGTTCGGAACGGTATTCCCGTTCGAATACATATCTGCTACATGACTATATTATGTTATATGTACATTCAGTGTCACATGTATATCATACCCTTTACGTATAAGTATATATTGTATCCTATATACTTGTATGGGCTTATTCTTGTCCAACCCCGAATTGTGCACAAACACATATAATAAGCTTTACTTTATATATCATGTGCGGCACCTGGCACCACTTCTTCGGGGAAGATCGTGAAAAAACCCGATTTATTTGCGATCACCACTGATGTCCGGTCGATCCGTGCTCGGCCATGACTTCGAAAGGCAGCTGTTCCTACCGTAGCCATGATGTGTCTGTGGACAGCTCCGGCTCCATCTTCATTTGGACGAAAGGTGTCCATATTTCAATGGCCCATCCACGTGGTCGTGTCCAACTTGTGATGCATCTGCCGAAAGGATCCGTTTCATCAACCGCGTGTCGGCTAGTGCTACAAGGTGTCATGGTCTGGCCAATCTCAAATTGTATACGAACACACATAACAGAGGTTTTGCTATATATATCCCGTGCTTCACCTAGCACCAGTTCCTTGGAGGAGAGGGGTGATAAAATCTGACAAAATCGCGTGTCGGCCATCTATACCACGTGTCACAGCCACCATAGGCACATCCCTGCATTGTTTGCGCCGAGATATACACTCTGAAGTTTGAAGTGTAGCCAATATGGGACGCAGGGATTTCTTTTCCAACAAAACATATTCACTTAAAGTTAGTTTCACGTCTCAAACACAGTTAAAGTTAAGATTTAAGCTTGTCTTAATTCCTACTCTTCTTTGAATTCTTTCCTCTTTGAATAAATGTGTATTTCGTACAATGTTGAAAAACTTTTGTCGTAGCGTGGGATTGCGCCTGGATTGTTTGGGTGCGAGCCCCGGACGCTAGCCACTGCGTGAGTTGGCAGCAGTTGCTCGGTTTTTTCTATAACATCGCAAACCGACCGAACAATCTCGCACGTGAAAACATTTACTGTTCCACAAACATGTTTAGCGCATCGCTTCACACCGCCCCCTGTATTAAATGTGTTACAATAAGCTGGGAAGGGATAAACAGCTGGGCCCATGTCAACCTTAGGAGCCGAAGTATAATGCATGCCATGCTGTTCTCGATAAAAGCCTAAGCCTAAGTCGGGGAACTGCCGCCCCCGAACCCCCCGCTCTAAGCTGTTCGTTTTCTAACCTTATAACGCCCGGCCCTTAATGTTGACATGAGCCAACAACTGTATAGGTACACGAATTCTCGACAGAAGCCATTTGAAAACGAGTAGTAACTTATAAGTTAATTGAAACAAGCAAGTGTATAGAATTGCAGAATGAAGTCAGTGAACGATCAACGATTGTACATTCCATGAATATTATATAGTTACAGTAGACACAATATTTTTATATTGACATTTCAGTGCAACCGACTTTGTACCTTTATTGCATCATCATTTAAGATTGCACGGTGCACATTTACTTAGCAAGATCCTTTTCATCCTAAACTATTCCCCTAAATATGAGGATCCAGCGAAGTCAATCACCGGCTTCAAAGGCACATGTAATACATGGTAACCGTTACAGCGATGGTCTGAGTTAAAACGTTGATCATTTATTATAGTTTCGTTATAGCGCAACGACATTTCACTGGCAATTATTGTATTTGTGTATTGTATCTTCTCACAGAGAAAAATATGGCATTGCAAAACGGAATTCTCAATAGAGATAATACAACACGATTCTTTTAACGCCGATAGAATACTTTTGTCAGCTAATGGCAATGTAACCGTTGACGTTGATATCGGGCCGAAATTTTTGACAATTATGTTTGCCTCGATTCCGATAAAGGTTCTAATGTAAAGGTGCGTTTACAAGTTAAAAATTTTTACTCAAAATTTGAGCTCAAAATCTGAGCGAAAAATTTGAACGTTGTGAACGCACCTTAAGATAAACCAGAGCTGTAACAGCGTACGGGTACCCGCAGGCCGGGTCGAGTGCTGGCTCAAACGTCGCGAGCCCGTGAAGTCGTAACCGGCACAACGTACGTGGAGTTGGAGGTAGGGCGACTCGACCGGCTCCGCATGGCAAATCCGCTGCCCTGCAAGTAGCGCATTGAGCGAAGCCGGACGGCTTGTGTAGCCGTGCACGTAAATGATTTAGGATGCTTGGATGATCTTTAAAGGCAACATTTACGCAAGTAAGTAGTACGATTATACCCAGTTGGTATTGAAGAATTACGAGCCGTTCATAGAGCTGGTTGCGCGAAGGTTTTTAATTGACTGGATGCCTGATTCTTGATTTTTGAACATACCATTGGCGGCTTGGTGCTAGCACGTTTTACAACGACAATACTACGAGCAATAGTGGCAGTGTATATAAACTAGCGAGCAGCTTTTGCATGCTTAGCTGGTTTTGCGACAATCACTATATTAAACAGAGTTTAGCAAAAACAAATGAGATGTCTACAAATGAATGTTGTGAAGTCGGCAATGCATAGCTAATGCGAGACTGAACTTAATGGGCATCCGCGAACCATCCAATTTTGCAATTTTCGACGTTGAATCCACACCCATTGTAACGGAGCATGAAGGATATTCGATTCTGTTGACTTCCTACGCAGACTTAGATATTTGCATTCGGGTTATAACAGTTCGGTAACATTTCATAGCGTTGAAGTTGGATTCATCTCTGTACGCGAACAAATTTAATGTAACTATGACGTCATAAACCGATTTAATATTTAGCAATTGCGAAAAGAAAACCCTTGTATATTCAAATCCGATAAAATTCTATTTGCGGACTTTTAGATTTTCACGACCAAAAGGTAGCATTGTCGTACCGACTAGAAAATGTTTGGTGACGAAAATTTTTACAAAAAAGAACAAAACATCAGTGATGTGGAGAATCAACATAATACCGTAGTCTTTAGACTTAGTTTCAGTACTTAGGCGTATGGTCTTTTTTTGTATTAGCTGCAAAGCCTAAAGTTTCAACGTTTTTTCGGAGTTATGCCCAGTTCCGCCTGGGAATCAGTTATTAATAATTTCGAGCAAACCCCTAACGAATACGTATAGCTCATGTTATCTATGTCGATCAACTGCTGTAGCGGTCTCGGGTTTCCTTAATAAATTACGGGCGGTGCAATGCATTGGAGCACGACGGGTCAGATAGGCCACGTAACTGAGCGTAGTAAAAAGTCATGCCCCGCTTCGTAACCTGGTCCCGTATGCTTAACTGCTGTTTTCACACACTTGTATAGCGTTATGTTTGAAATTGTAGCCCCGGCATTAAATTAACTGTTAGAATATTATATGCTTGTAGCCACTATGCGTAGATACTGGTATTCGGGTACTTGAGAGGCATGGCGAAGACGCAATGTCTCAGGTTTATGCCGTTCTTGATACACGAAGTTTAAGGCATACATGCCGAATCAGGGATTTAGGAGGTACCCCTGAAGCCTCGGGCCATAAGCCACCAAGCCTATGATCCTATAGTCTACCCCCTGAGGGTACTCCTTACCCGACCTATGGTACTCCTCACCCCCTCCCTATCCCCACTCCCGCGCCCGACGCCTGGGGATGATTCTAGCAAAACGTGGTAAAAATAGGGTGAAAATTAGCAAAAATGGGAGTAAAGTAGACAAACATAGTTCGCCGACGGGAAGGAGGGTCGTCAATATTTTTCAGCACCTTTCTGGAGGACCTCTCCTACGAGGGACTCTACCCCCCCCTGCGGCGACCTTTCCGCAACCGACACGGCTTTAATAATGAAATAGCACAACTCATAAAACAAGTGTTGAGATAATTCATCTGCGATATAGGATCAACTGATCACTACGGCAATACACTGGATCTTATGATGTCTTTCTCCAACAACACTCTCGTTTCAGAAATTGCAATCAAAGAATGTGCAGTCTCAGTCCACCATATAATTATAGCCAACATAAACTGTGACGTTAACGTGACCAACACCTACAAACGGAACTATCGGAACTGGGCATCTATCGACGCAGACGATTTTGCTACTACTCATTCACCGCCGAGGTCATTCCAGCGAGCCTGTATTTGTAAAAATTTGCAGTGATATTCAAGCAGCCTTTACAAGAAAACAGGTTACTCTGCTCATCAGCCTGGATGTATCTACTGCTTTCGACACAATTGATCATTCACGGATGGATCAACGATTCACAAAGTAGGCGTGTCGCCTTCTTCTCTGAAGTGGTTCGAATCTTACTTGACAAAGAGGAAACAATGCGTTCAATTTAAAGAGTAATAACGTCTAGGACTACAGCGTCGCGGAGTGGAGTGCCGCAAGGCAGCGTCATTAGATCAATCCTTTACAACGTCTTCCTTGCTCCGGCGATCGAAATTGTGACTGTGGGTGGGTTCAACATTCATACCTCTGCGGATGCCATTCAGATACATAAATATTGTACAGCGGTGGCGAACCTCTGGTTGTGACATGGGTGCAGAGTTTATTCGTTTCCCTGAACACTTTGTTTTGTAACAAGAAATTAAAGTTGAACAAATCGAACACTAGACAATTATATTTTTTGGGCAGAAATATGCGGCTCCATCGCTAGGTATTGGAGCTGAGATGATCAATCCCACGGATACAATAAAGATTTTAGGCGTTACATTCCACAAGAAAAGGAATTCGCAAAATATATCGCAGAATTAGCAGCATCTTGTACGTGGCAACTACGAGAAATAGGAAGACTTCGAAACCACCTGTATGTTGATACAACCCATTCAATCGTCAAAGCTTTCGTCATGTCGCGAATTGACTATTGTAATGCACTGTATGGTAGTCTACGGTCGGTTTACCTTTCGTCACTTCGTCGCCCTCTGCACACTGAAGACAAGAATGGTTTACGGTGCTCGGCGACACGAACATATAAGCCCCGTCTTGAGGCAACTGCATTGGGTGCCAATAGAGCGACGAATTAAGTACAATTTACTTCTGGTCATTTACAATGCGTCAAGTTCTAACGCCCCACGTTTTATTGTTATGTTAAACCAATCGTTAGCGGCCCGGCCTGCCAATGAGCAAATACTTCGAATCGACGTAACAAGAAACAATAGTTTTTGTTTTCTGGAACCATCGGAATGGAACACCTTATCAAGTATTTTACGAAATCCAAGTCTTGATTTTTCCGAATTCAAATCTAAACTGAAAACTCATCTGTTCCCAGCTATATGACGATGAAATTTTGCAGCATCTGATTTCTTTATGATATTTATGTCCAGCTTCTGTCCAGCTTATTGTCACGCTTCTGCCAAAAAGGCGCGTTACAGATGTTTCAATATTATTATATAGGTTTTTAAATGAAGTTTCCAACTTCTAACTCCATGATCACGGGGAAATCGTATTTCGTATTATCACAATTGGATGTTTTATACGTGATACGTGATGTTAGGTACCTTTATACAGTAGGCACTATGATTCCCTTTTGAAGCCGCTGTACGAATTGGCGAAGCAGCTCTCTGTACTGGATATTGTTGTTAAGAAGCTTGGATAGTTCCTTTCCATGGATGCCGTCAGATGGGTGTTTGATTGGGCAGTAGGAAATGTTTTAAAACAATGGATCATATTCTCCGTCATGTAGCCTTCACTGTGAGACTCGGTGGCAAAGAATCCGCCAATATAACGCTAATTACTGTAGAATGGTTTTGTAATGTGTAATGATGTACTTACCATGCCATTGATAGAATGTTACAATTTGTGGGCTTCCCCGGGTCTGAAAAATTTTGCTGAGGGCACGGGTACGGTGGAGTGGGGACAAGCATCGGGTTAGCGGGGGTATCCGTGGGCTCTAAAATTTTGCCACGAGCCCTGACTGCTGTGGATAATTTCACGGCTTACTCTGATATAAGCCATTTTGTGCTCAGTAAAGTTTTCTAATTCTAAAATTGGAATATCAAGCCAATGTCAAGCTAACATCAAGATGAGTAGCGTAAACGATCTGCAGGTTATGGCGTCGTCGATATACCAAGCCCAAACGTAGGTCTTCATATAAAGCTTAGACTAAGCCTCCGAAACTATTAAGCTGGTTCTTTTTAATAATATAACGTTCGACCAGTCAGCTTGATTTGAACGTACATAACTGTCTCGCATCATGACCAAATTAACAGCGAACAAATTCTACGTTTGACATCTCATGAAAAATAACTTATTATATTTATTGATAATGAGATAATATGTAGTGTACATTCCGGATCACAAAAGTATATAATTGCGTCTGTGCGTTCAATCAAGCTTCTGTAAGACAGATGTTTCTGAAGCAACGAGTTAAATTGTGAATAATTAATTATCAAGAAAACGAGAAATTCAATTTCTGTTTCATGCGAACATACGCGAAATATAAAAGCTTGATGCCAAACAATGATAGTATCATCTGTACTTATCTGCATGATATAAAGATATGACCAAATTAATATATACATCATAGGTGTCGATGAGGGATTTTGAGTTACCCCAATATAGGTCGACCCTTTTGGGCCATAATTACACCATGAAGGTTCCGCACCCCTCCCTATCATGCCGTCTTCGCGGCACGCCTGGAGAGCGCGAAAACTTTTAGCAAAAATTACCAAAAAGGGTAAAAATTAGGGTGACGTTGGCAAAAATTGTGGGTAAAAATATTAGGGCGGGACTACCCCATTGAGGACGTTCCTTATGACGGCCTTACTCCCCTTCCGCCGGCGACCGCCTAACTACCCACCCCCGGGCCGACAGACCTTATGCAACTATGATATACATAGACATATCGATTGATAGGTGCAGGCGTTTATTTTAGTGAAAAAATAATTATTCATCAATGCTGCATTTGATACCGCGCCTTTATCATGAAATTGCAATATTCGCTGACAGATAGAGCCAAATATTATAGCAGCGTCAAATAGTAGATAAACATAAAATACAACCCTAGTTTTGAAAAACTCAAGCTTTTTTAAACAAATTTAAGGGCTCCCAACCGCATGGGGTAACTTCTTATGGGCACCTATTCCATATTTGTGTTTTGTCAAAACAGATAGACACTCTCATTACTAATTATTTAAGACTGGGGAATATTTATCTTACAAGAAGCTAGTTATATGCCAATTAGAAAAGGCGGAAAAGAGAATTTGTATCGAGTATACACTAATGCTAACAACAAAAATAGTTAACAGCTCGAATCGAAATCCAGTACAAGTTTTATTGAGTACTCCACTTTCATAAATTACTCTTACTTCTTATATGTTTAAAGATTGCATTACGTAGATCATGGAAATTTACACCGGCATTTGTAGTAATTATGGAAAAAATTTTGAATATAAATGCTCAAATTATTTGATAATTTATATTTTTGGTGTAGCCTCTGTTTTTGTGAAATAAAAATTCACAACTGTAACTATGCTACGCTTGAGTAAAATTTAGCTGCATACATCATGGTTACTCTTTCGTCAAATGCACGAACTTAAAGGGCAAAATTCAGGTTCACGTTTTTCTATTTTCGAACAGGGCTCTGTGCTATAAGTACTAGCGAAAATTGCCTTCGAGCATGTTTTCTTTTCGTTTTGCACGTTTGTCAGCGTTCATCAAACGACACATCGAATCGGACAACTATGTTCGCCGTCGCTATTTTCCAATCTAGTATAGTTCTTTACTGACCATATACACTTTGAAAACGCTCTTCCAGTATATTTATAAATGCATAGAGTGTGTGTTCACATATCGGTAATTGTATCCACATACATATGGTAAATATTGCATGTAGACAACAATTTTGAGTGTGTGAACTGATTAGACAAAAGATCAATCCAGGAGTATAAATGTTTGTTATAGGGCGCATTAGAACTTTCCATATCCCGGATTTGATTTAAGTTTTCACCAAGTTTTAGTTCTATTTATAATGAGTAACATTAGTTGTACTGGTAAAATTAGAATTACCATTAGCTGATATCATTGTACGCTAATAGCAATGCTAAACTCACGAAGGTGCAGGCGCAGAATACAATACGCGACCAAAAATACATGCAGCTATGCGTTCAATTGTAGGAATCGTACAGGTCACAGGGTCTTTCCCAAGATAAACGCTGCACCAACGCCATATTTTCCTTTCCGTAGTGCAAAATATAAAGTACAAAACATAAAATATGAATATATAAATATAGAATCATATATAAAATAAAAAATATAAAATTAAATATAAATATAAAAATAAAATATATAATATAAAATATAAAATACAAAATATAAAATATGAATATATAAATATAAAATTATATACAAAATAATAAATATAAAATAATAATATTAAAAATATATAAATATAAATAATATATAAAATTTAAATATAAAATATAAAAATAAAATAAAAAATAGAATAATATAATAAATAAAATAAAATAATAAATAAAATAATATAATAAATAAAATAAATAAAATATAATAATATAATAAATAAAAAAAATTTAAAATATGAATACATAAATATAAAATTGTACATAAAATAAAATGAAAAAATATAAAATGAAATATAAATAATGTACAGAATATAAAATAAAATATAAAAATAAAATATATAACACAAAATATAAAATAAGAACACATAAATATGAAATAATATATAAAATAAAATACAAAATATATAAAATAAAATATAAATAATATATAAAATATAAAATATAATGTAAATATAAAATATAAAACTGAAATATAAAATACAAAATATAATTATATCTGTTGTACAGAATGAAAGAACAGTAAACCCAGCGAATACGTCGAATATTTAAATAGCATGAATATTAGCATTAACTAAAACTAAACTCTCTTCGCTTTAATACTAACACCATGACGTAGTTGAGTCTGTGTTGTAATATAGAATGCTTCAGCGGTGTTCTGTCTCTTGAGAAAAATTAGAAACTAAGCCATTCTTATCTATAATTATAATCTTTTAGCCGGCTTGAATATTTGGGAATGTGACAGACATTGAAGCCGTTGGGAATATTAAGGTTTCATTGATGTTCGGTTTAGCATACGAACACCGGTTCTACTGGATTTTCGTCCCGGTTTCAACACAAACAAACATAACAACACAATTAATATTGTAAAATTACTCAGAGACGATGCTTAAACAAACTACCAATATTCGTGTATATTAATAAAATAAACCAAATGTTTCGTGGTAATCATTGTTTATTTATTTATGTATATTTATTTATTTGTTTCATTATTTATTTATTTATTTATTTATTTATTTATTTATTTATTTATTTATTTATTTATTTATTTATTTATTTATTTATTTATTTATTTATTTATTTATTTATATATGTATATTTATTTATTTAGTTATTTATTTATTTATTCATATATTTGTTTATTTATTTATTTATTTATTCATTCATTTATTCATTTATTCATTTATTTATTTATTTATGCATATTTAATTATTTATTTACTTATTTATTTATTTATGTATATTTATTTATATACTTATTTATTTATTTATTCATATATTTGTTTATTTTTATATATTTGTTTATATATTTTTTTATTTGTAATCGGGGAATATTCAGTAAAAAGCTGGCACAAATAGGCCAAATATGAAGATGGGAAAATTATCAAAAATTCAAGAAGTTTCAACGCTATATTTCTGCAGACGAATTCAAACACTAGTCTGCTCGAAATGATTAAAAATTGAAACCCCCAATGGCTCTAATACCGGCGCTGAGATTCGTCACACAATTACACGATTAAAACTATCATTGAGCTGATATGAATTTGTTCTATAACAATACAGCATTTAAAACAACGAAAGAAAACCCCTTTGTATGCGCGTTACGAACAAACACTTTGTTCAAAATGCCATATGTATTTTAGTAAAAATGTTTATACAAAAAGTATTTCTACGTAGAACTAAGCGTATTTTTGCAATATATAACACCAAAATATTCCTCAAACTGTTGTCCATAATTTACTGTTTAGTGGAATAATTGAACGACCACCACCCTTTAACGCTCGAATTTGGACAAGACCAATCAATTTCGCTTCGAAACTTAATCTTTTCGTTTGTGCGCGTGTTACTGTTCGCTCATTTTGGGATGAAAACCGTATGGAATCGAGCAATAGCTCAATGGCTAGTGAACTTAAGTTGCAAAACTGTTAATGAGAATATATTGTTTTCTAGCAAATATAGATCTTTCTCTTCCATCCAGTTGATTTAGAAAATGATACAAACGCTACAACTCGATAATATTTCTTTTAAGTCATGATAAAGTTTAAATCTGTTTTATATTAAGATAATTTCTCCAATAGTTTTCAAATCAATTGCAATAAAAATTTACGCCACGTTTAATATTTATACTAAAAAGTAGGTTCGTCCGTTCGTATACATGAACAAAGGAATAAGTTTTATTGAAACTTAGACTTAGGCTTAATCTAAGCCGAATATAAAATGTAACACTTAAACTAAGGCTTATCGCGCAGGGTACAAATACCGGTATTGCAAGCCATTGAGTTATTGTTTATAGTAGAAGCAGTTTATGCACGAATGCCAAAAAAATCTGTAGCGAAAATAACTTCAACCTTACAACGTTCCATGTCAACTGTAATTTCTTGCAAAAAATTAAGCATCATTCACATTAATTTGCGAGCATTAAACTACACACGCTTTGGAAGCTGACATGCCAAATGCACCAAATTGAAAGGGATGGGGCGCCAGTTACTCGGTGCTTGTTAAAATTGGTGCAACTGGCATGCCACCGTCTACAATTTAGTCGCGGCATTCGATATAGTAGACAAACGGTCTTGTCAATTACACTCCATTATGGCTTATTGAGACTGTGTAACGGCGGTAAAGTTTAGCTTATGATATTATATGAAAATAAAAACAGTCTCGTATGCTAAAACTAAAGTAGCATCGTTTATTATTTGAAACAGAAATAGTAACAATAGCAATTGTAGTAATAGTAGTAGTAGTAGTAAAAATCAAATATACATGTCTTGGTGTTGGTGCACTACACAATTGGAGCTCAATTTTGGACGTAACCAGCAGCAACGACCTCCGGATAAAGGGAAAAACTGTGAGACAACAAAGTCTTTATATCAACGACTACTCTACAACCGATACACAAGAAGGTACAAAAAATGGACCAAGCATATTGTTTACTATTCTAGTCATGTCGACAGCGTTGTATAATTCTTTCATTGTGCACACACACAAGGGTATTCAATAGACGTCTTATAAAACCGTTCACAAAGCCGCTATATTAACGAGGAAACAAAAAAAAAATTCATAATAAACGCTCGGAGTGGGCCCCGGTATTCTAGTTTGGTTTGCAAGAGAACAATTTTTGCTTCTTGGCTAGACAGAAAATTACTTATTTCCAAAAGGTATTCACTAAACACAATATTATATAATGACTTCTATTTGTTCTCTGCCTACATATAGTGCTCTCTCTATATCAAATACGAAATATACGTATTGTGTCTGTGTTGTTTTTATTATTTCGGCGAAAATAGAGGTATTCGCTATATTTATTTTTTTCCTTTGAGTCTACAGGCCTAACTAGGTACAATACGTAATAATAGCATTAAGATATAATGAAATCTGTCGCCGGTCTAAATCGTTTAAGCTTAAAAAAGCGCTGTTTATAATACATTTATTTACGCTGAGCCAGGGATCATTTCGACCTGCCCGAACAACTAATCTACATAGCCCAGCATTGAATTGAATTAAACCGTAAAATTTGCCCAATGTAAACCCGAACGAGGGAATAAATCAATTTCGGAGAAGTTTGTAGGGTACTAAACTTGAAAACTTGCGGATGTCGGAACATATCATGCACTTGCAATAATCTCCTAGGAGGGAGTTGTGTTAATAGAAATTTGAAAACTTTTGGATCGATAAACCCAGTACTATCCGGGTGCTAATCGTGTAAGACAGTGAGTAATTACCAAATAGTTGAAAAATGATTATAAAAATATTATCCAGACACAAGCTAATCAATACAATATTGATTACTTTTTCAAATTTCAAAGGAATTATCGAAGGGAAATGGAATTTATTTTGAATCATAGCCTGTTGTTATATAAGTGGGACCACTATCTGCCGATATGCTCATGCCTTTTACGTGTGATTGCTGTTATAAAATTTTTTATTTTGATGGAGCAGAGAAACTTGAACATGGTTCTTAACAACCATATTCGAACAATAAAATTTTTTATTTTGATGGAGCAGAGAAACTTGAACATGGTTCTTAACAACCATATTCGAACAATAAAATTTTTTATTTTGATGGAGCAGAGAAACTTGAACATGGTTCTTAACTACCATATTCGAACAATAAAATTTTTTATTTTGATGGAGCAGAGAAACCTGAACATGGTTCTTAACAACCATATTCGAACAATAAAATTTTTTATTTTGATGGTGCAGAGAAACTTGAACATGGTTCTTAACAACCATATTCGAACAATAAAATTTTTTATTTTGATGGAGCGGAGAAACTTGGACATGGTTCTTAACAACCATATTCGAACAATAAAATTTTTTATTTTGATGGAGCGGAGAAACTTGAACATGGTTCTTAACAACCATATTCGAACAATAAAATATTTTATTTTGATGGAGCAGAGAAACTTGAACATGGTTCTTAACAACCATATTCGAACAATAAAATTTTTTATTTTGATGGTGCAGAGAAACTTGAACATGGTTCTTAACAACCATGTTCGAACAATAAAATTTTTTATTTTGATGGAGCGGAGAAACTTAAACATGGTTCTTAACAACGATATTCGAACAATAAAATTTTTTATTTTGATGGAGCGGAGAAACTTGGACATGGTTCTTAACAACCATATTCGAACAATAAAATTTTTTTATTTTGATGGAGCGGAGAAACTTGGACATGGTTCTTAACAACCATATTCGAACAATAAAATTTTTTATTTTGATGGAGCAGAGAAACTTGAACATGGTTCTTAACAACCATATTCGAACAATAAAATTTTTTATTTTGATGGTGCAGAGAAACTTGAACATGGTTCTTAACAACCATATTCGAACAATAAAATTTTTTTATTTTGATGGAGCGGAGAAACTTGGATATGGTTCTTAACAAAGATATTCGAACAAAGCGCAATCCAAAATATGGCTGATATGTGCTTATAACCTTTCACTGTCCATTAATAGAGGTTTTTTGAAAAAAAAGGTAACTAATCCAAAGGTATGTTTTCTTTAGCCGTTATACCGCTATGACGGAATTTAAGTATTTTGAGAAAAATAAGACAAGCTCTCGATGAAGTCTATAATGCATCTCGATGTAAGGTACGTTTGCGTAAGTCAGTTTATTTATATACAAATTTACTATATTTCACTTCGGAAGAACAAAGAGAAACAAGATTGGCTGCAGAAAAGCAAACATTACCGCGATTTTGAGTGCTGTTTTTCGTATGAGATTCGATTTCGATTTTTCGTATTTTTCGTAGAAATGCTCGCGATTTATGGCATTCAAAACTAAACAAGCATTCATCCAAACTGAGCCAGTCAGAAGAAATTTAGTAAAAATTTACGTTAAGAAGAAATATAAAAATTAATTAAGAAGAGATTTAGTAACAAGAAAAGTTATGTAGGGTAAAATTTTAGAAAAGCGATCTGAGAAATTTAATTTTACTAAACCGTTAGTTTTGGGGACTTTTGGGTTATCTCCACCCCCAACACCAGCCCGAAATGGGTTAATTTAGACGTTACAACTGATTCAGAAAATGTGTTTATGACATTTTTTTCGATTTTTTATTTCCCAATGATCCCCTTGGTACCAAAATTTTCGAAAAAAATTTCCTCAATAAATGTATAAATTTATATCCATTCATGATGGTAAAATCAACCCAATCTTTTCCAAAGTTAAGGATTATTTCCAATTATGTGTACTGTTAAGGCTAAGGCAAATCCTAGTCTAAGCTTAAAGTCTTTAGCCCCTGAACCGACCGAAGTTTTCGTCATGCATTAACTGCTCCAATACCGAATCAGTTTTTACCAAATATCCGTAAAGAAAGTCATTCTATCATAATGCCTACATTTTTAGTAATTATTTATACAGAAGAGATCAATTTTTACTGAATGCTTTAGAAAAAAGTGGAAAAGTGTAACGTTTTGAGGTGCAAAATTGAGTCAAAGATCAGTCAGCTATGAATCAAGCGACTATACATTCTGCAACTCAAACATGTATGTCTACTGTTCAAATGTATTTATCTCTTTTGTGTGTCCCTGAGTTTCTCTTATTTTTATAACACAGGTTTGTATAAATTTAAGGTCTTTTTGTTATATCTCCAGCCCATGAATTCTCAGGGGTGATATGATGTGTTATTATCCAAGGCGTTGAACGCCACGGCGATCGGCTTACATCGTGGAACCTCGGATTTTGAGCATTTATGCCATGTAATTGGTCAGTGGACAATTTTGAAGATACAGTGGAAATTTTGGTACCGTTCGACTCAGCTCGATCAGCCAGTTAAGAAATGAGCGCATTGGCAAAGACGTGCCAGCCCCTCAACCTCTAATAAAACTATATTCGTAGCGGTATCCGAGTCCTCCAATGGAACAGTACTGCAACGGTGTCCGAGATCTTCAGTAGAATAGTACAGACGACCGTGTTCAGAGACCCCAATAGAGTAAATATTCAATGGTTTTCCATTTTTGTATCTGACGTGCGGCCCTTTAACGCTCGAGTCTCCTCTAGCTGTGTAGAGAGAGAGAGTTGTTGCCGCGGCCCTGTTAGGAAATATATATTCATCCAGTTTAAAAGTGAAGGGGATGATAAAAAATTCCCATATCTTATGCATGAGTAAACTTAAGCTGCGCCCCTTACCATCCTTTTTTCACAAATGCGATTGCCATTCAGTTGTTCACTGAACACAAATTTCATTTTTGCGTTAGAGAACAGAAATTAGTCAATTTCATATTCCATACATTATAATTTGAAAATGTTCACGAACACATGGGTCTTAAGGTACAGGGGCCGAATTGCATTCGCTAATGACGTTCAGAAAAATGTCGAAATTGGATACGGCTATTGAAATCCGAGTTTTGTTCGCTAACAACGTTTTGTATATGGTGTCAAAAGACGATGGTTGGGGGCGCATCTTAAGTTTACTCCTGCATTAATCCCACATTGGAGCTTGGCATTTTTAGCGGACAACTCGACAAAAAACGTTCTATACTAAAAACTGGCCCATGTTTGTTCCATATCAGGTTAAAATTACAGGGCTGAGATATCCTAATAACATGGCATAGTTAACACATTATAAACCTCTATGGCTCGAATGTATCATACACGCCCTCAGAGTAATCAAAAATAACGTAATTGCCTGACGACTATGTCAATAACGCAATTATGCGTTTAAAACTGATTCGTAGAGACATAAGTGAGCAGGTTCGTGTGACACACATAAATAGCGATATTCGTTCAGCTCAATAATAACAAGGTTTGATGTTGTGATAGGAATATAATAACCGAATAGGTTGTCGCAGCTGCAGTCGGAACGTATATACAGGTTTTTTCCTTGTTGACGACAACGGTTCTTAACTGACGAAGAGAATTATTAAACGTATCTCATAGTTTGGCACTGGAACAACTAATGTAACCGATCGCGTATTTAATAAAATTTTAATTAATACTTATCAGAATATCATTATGAATGGGATAGAGTACGATAGAACTGCGGTAAAAACAATAATTCTGAAGCTTTGTGCGTTTTTTAATAAATAATATTTATGAAATGTTCCAGCTGACACACATTACAATCTATTCTGCGTGATATTGAGCTCAAACGACATTTAGTTCGTTGTTTAATCATCATTTGTAACACAGCTTATATAATTAAAGCCGTGCATCGAAATGTGTTAACGCACGTTTAACTATATTAGCTGTATTACAAGTCAGTTGTAGCACAGCTCGGCGTGCGTTAAGAGATTTGTACGCACGGTTCTGTTATTTAACTTCTTCAAACTCGCGCTATCGCACTCGTCTGAACTCGTCACAACCGTGCTTACAAATCACTTAACGCACGATGGCTGTCCTACAACTATTACTTGTGTATCACGTTTACCAGTGTAGTATTTGACTAGCACCTTGTTGCATGTCATGTACCCAAGTAAGCTTTTCATTAATACTGTTCGTAATACTTTACCTTTTGATTGGGTTATCTCAAGTGGTCGCATACGTGTGATAAGTAGATCATAAAAAATTAATGAGATAAATAAGGTAAAGATTAATAAGTTAAAAAGCAAATAAGAAATATTAAAAATAGTTAAATTTTAATAAGTAAATTCTGGAAAAAGCGTATAGCGAGACGCGTTTGATCTAGATACCACAGCTCCTGAGACGACCAGGATGGCTGCAAGCGACGGGCGCATTGACACAAACACACAAAAAATATTTATATATTTCTATATTAAAAAAACAAAAAATGCTGGGCAAATTATATCAATTTAAGGTATTAAATAACAAGACAAAAAAATATTAAGCGAACAAACTACAAAATTGTTAGCAACGGTAGTAAAAGAAAATATCAGCAAGTATTCAATCAATCAATCAATCAATCAATCAATCAATCAATCAAGAAATCAATCACTCAATCAATAAACTTCATTAATAAATCACACATCAGTAATTGATAATTTAGCAGAGCGAGTATTCAATCAGGAGTTAAGGCCATTAGAGCAAGCTTGAAACTAAGCCAAAGTCTTACCAACTACTCTGGTGTAGCAGTAAAACTCAGGATTTGACAGAACGCAAGTATGCACTGTATATTGCGATGGTATATTAATAAACTGATATTAGGCTAGAAGGGGTGTGCTTACATATATAGCCAGTCATTAAAAGAGGCAAAATAAGAATGTCTTATAGTAAAAAAGGTTATAAGTAAATTATAAACAACAAACCTAACGAGGTTGCACAATTTTAATTTGTTGTTCAAGTTACAAGGAAGGGGTTCAGTCAAACCCAGAAATATTTTGTAATTAGTTGTCCATATTAGACTTCATATAACTGTATGCGATGTTGGACTAAAGTTTCATTGTATTTGTTCGTCGACGCCATAGATATACCGACAGAAAATTAGTAAACGGCATATAATTTAACGCTATTGTTCGTAGTATATTTATACTTAACCCCAATGTTCGCAGTTACTAATATAGTTCGAACCTAAAGTACCTTAGTAAAGTCAAAAAATCATTCGTGATATGAACACAATAGTTATTGCTAACAGCTATGAATAGATATTATCTGACGGCTGATATGATATTACGAGTGATCTTTATTTACTGATGCAATCCACTAAAGATTTAGACTATAGATATTATTATATCAAAACTGTTAAGCTTATCCTTTTCGGCATTGCTGCTATAATTTTGATCGAGAGACTACAATGCAAAATCACCAATCTCACTCATTACCTAGCTCTGTTTATCTCTTTAATTATCAAGTGTATTGTCTGTAGCTAATATTAACAACGCTTTGATGTTGTGTTTTAGCTCAAATTTACAGAGCGCAGCCTGACAATCAATAAAGAATGACAATGATCTGAAATGATTGTGGATCAATTGTGTAATGATCAAAAAGAGAATAATATTGTGGATAAATTGTGCAATATCTTCACATATCATTAAATGACAGATAATTTCTGGAAAGACGTTTTCTAAAGAATAATGTAGGAATAACATTAAATTAGATTTGTAATTGCTCAATAAGTCTTGAATAATTCTTGGATAAAATTTTATGATAGATTGTATATGACGTTTTCGCTATATCAGGCAGATAACTAATATGGCGCAATACTGGTTCACCTACTAAGTTGGACGCTTTACAGAGTTCTTATAGCTGAACTGCTTTTGCAATGGCTTTCCGTTAAAGCTTAGATGTTCGAGTTAAAATGTCTAAATTTTTTTTATTTTAGCCAAACGTTTACTTTAGAAAGTGCTGTAAATCCAACGCTGCTTAGTTTTCAGAGCTCGCGTTGGGTTTTATTATTGCAGCCGCAACCAAATTTTCGTCAAAAATTGTACTCGCACTGCAACAAAGAATCGAAGCCAGTTTATGAAACTTTTTTGCGGCAACTGATAAGTTTCGTGTCATTATAAGCTCGAAAATTTTCCCGGTTTTCTAGATACCGCATTATGAATGAGTCTGAACAAACTCTTTTAGAAATCACTCTTTGCTGCCTTACAATAATTATAAGTGTAGAACAAAATATAAGTTTTCATCCAATTGCTCTGACTGAATTGAATATACGTGCCCTTTAGTTACCTCGAGGCCCAGCACTGTATAAAGCTTTAATTATAAATTTCTTTGCATGTACAATATATTTAACCTTATTTCTGAGGTTTGATACTAATTTTCCAATACGTGTATATTTCATTGTAAATTTCTTTTTAACCTGCAAATAGTGCGGAAGTAACATTGAATCTCCAATGTTATAAAACTCGGGAGTAAGCAGATAGTAGCTGTACAATGTATGAATGTAGTGCGGGTATTCCAAATCAATATCAAGAACTTAAACATAATTTGCCCTTCCTTTTTCGAACATTGAATCTTAAATGTTATAAAACTGCTTAGCGAGCAGATAGTAGCTGTAAAATGTATGTAGATAGTCCAGGTATTCCAGATCAATATCAAGAACTTAAACATAATTTGCCCTTCCTTTTTTCGTACATTGAATCTTAAATGTTATAAAACTGCTTAGTGAGCAGATAGTAGCTGAACAATGTATGTAGATAGTCCAGGTATTCCAAATCAATATCAAAAACTTAAACATAATTTGCCCTTCGTTTTTTTGAATATTGAATCTTAAATGTTATAAAACTGCTTAGTGAGCAGATAGTAGCTGTACAATGTATGTAGATAGTCCAGGTATTCCAAATCAATATCAAAAACTTAAACATAATTTGCCCTTCGTTTTTTTGAATATTGAATCTTACATGTTATTAAACGGGTTAGTGAGCAGATAGTAGCTGTAAAATGTATGTAGATAGTCCAGGTATTCCAGATCAATATCAAAAACTTAAACATAATTTGCCCTTCGTTTTTTGAATATTGAATCTTAAATGTTATAAAACTGCTTAGTGAGCAGATAGTAACTGAACAATGTATGTAGATAGTCCAGGTATTCCAAATCAATATCAAAAACTTAAACATAATTTGCCCTTCGTTTTTTGAATATTGAATCTTAAATGTTATAAAACTGCTTAGTGAGCAGATAGTAGCTGTACAATGTATGTAGATAGTCCAGGTATTCCAAATCAATATCAAAAACTTAAACATAATTTGCCCTTCGTTTTTTGAATATTGAATCTTAAATGTTATAAAACTGCTTAGTGAGCAGATAGTAGCTGTACAATGTATGTAGATAGTCCAGGTATTCCAAATCAATATCAAAAACTTAAACATAATTTGCCCTTCGTTTTTTGAATATTGAATCTTAAATGTTATTAAACGGGTTAGTGAGCAGATAGTAGCTGTAAAATGTATGTAGATAGTCCAGGTATTCCAGATCAATATCAATAACTTAAACATAATTTGCCCTTCCTTTTTTCGAACATTGAATCTTAAATGTTATAAAACTGCTTAGTGAGCAGATAGTAGCTGTACAATGGTAGATAGTCCAGGTATTCCAAATCAATATCAAAAACTTAAACATAATTTGCCCTTCGTTTTTTTGAATATTGAATCTTAAATGTTATTAAACGGGTTAGTGAGCAGATAGTAGCTGTAAAATGTATGTAGATAGTCAAGGTATTCCAGATCAATATCAATAACTTAAACATAATTTGCCCTTCTTTTTTTCGAACATTGAATCTTAAATGTTATAAAACTGCTTAGTGAGCAGATAGTAGCTGTACAATGTATGTAGATAGTCCATGTATCCCAAGTCAATATCAAAAACTTAAACATAATTTGCCCTTCGATTTTTGAATATTGAATCTTACATGTTACTAAACGGGTTAGTGAGCAGATAGTAGCTGTAAAATGTATGTAGATAGTCCAGGTATTCCAGATCAATATCAATAACTTAAACATAATTTGCCCTTCCTTTTTTCGAACATTGAATCTTAAATGTTATAAAACTGCTTAGTGAGCAGATAGTAGCTGTACAATGTATGTAGATAGTCCAGGTATTCCAAATCAATATCAAAAACTTAAACATAATTTGCCCTTCGTTTTTTTGAATATTGAATCTTAAATGTTATTAAACTGGTTACTGAGCGGATAGGAGCTGTACAATGTAATGTATTGTAATATATATTTTATACTAATCATGGGAACGTGGCACTCAAACATGAATGGTTATTGCTTCAAACACTATTTGGCTGTCAACATGAATCAAAGTATAAAATGGAAAAGTGGCAACAACACATGGGTTCTTCGTAGTTATTCAAAATTGTGACTATGATTTTTCGTATGTCGCGGTTTTGATGTTTTGAATTTTCGGCTGGTACTAGTCAGCTTTGTTATTAGCTGTTCACATTAATCATGCTTTTTTACCCGTTTAAGACTACTAGCTTACCAACACTGTTTCCGACTTTTATCAGATCATTATAGACACTACCACTGCAGTATGTATGTAGTGCGGGTATTCCAAATCAATATCAAGAACTTAAACATAATTTGCCATTCGTTTTTCGAACATTGAATCTTAAATGTTATAAAACTGCTTCAAGAGCTTAAACACAATTTGCCCTTCATTTTTTCGAACATTGAATCTTAAATGTTATAAAACTGCTTAGCGAGCAGATAGTAGCTGTACAATGTATGTAGATAGTCCAGGTATTCCAGATCAATATCAAGAACTTAAACATAATTTGTCCTTCCTTTTTTCGAACCTTGAATTTTAAATGTTATAAAACTTGGTTGTGAGCGGATAGTAGCTGTACAACGTATGTACGTAGTGCGGGTATTCCAAATCAATCTCAAGAGCTTAAACATAATTTGCCATTCGTTTTTTCGAACATTGAATCTTAAATGTGATAAAACTGCTTAGCGAGCAGATAGTAGCTGTACAATGTATGTAGGTAGTCCAGGTATTCCAGATCAATATCAAGAACTTAAACATAATTTGTCCTTCCTTTTTTCGAACCTTGAATTTTAAATGTTATAAAACTTGGTTGTGAGCGGATAGTAGCTGTACAACGTATGTACGTAGTGCGGGTATTCCAAATCAATCTCAAGAGCTTAAACATAATTTGCCATTCGTTTTTTCGAACATTGAATCTTAAATGTGATAAAACTGCTTAGTGAGCAGATAGTAGCTGTACAATGTATGTAGGTAGTTCAGGTATTCCAGATCAATATCAAGAACTTAAGCATAATTTGACCTTCTTTTTTCGAACATTGAATCTTAAATGTTATAAAACTTGGTAGTGAGCGGATAGTAGCTGTACAACGTATGTACGTAGTGCGGCTATTGAAAATCAATCTCAAGAGCTTAAACATAATTTGCCATTCGTTTTTTCGAACATTGAATCTTAAATGTGATAAAACTGCTTAGTGAGCAGATAGTAGCTGTACAATGTATGTAGGTAGTCCAGGTATTCGAGATCAATATCAAGAACTTAAGCATAATTTGACCTTCTTTTTTCGAACATTGAATCTTAAATGTTATAAAACTTGGTAGTGAGCGGATAGTAGCTGTACAACGTATGTACGTAGTGCGGCTATTGAAAATCAATCTCAAGAGCTTAAACACAATTTGCTCTTCGTTTTTTCAAACATTGAACCTTAAATGTTATAAAACCGGTTAGTGAGCGGATAGGAGCTGTTCAATGTATGTATGTAGTGCGGGTATTCCAAATCAATCTCAAGAGCTTAAACACAATTTGTCCTTCGTTTATTCGAACTTTGAATCTTAAATGTTATAAAACTGGTTAGTAAGCGGATAGTAGCTATACAACGTATGTATGTAGTGCGGGTATTCCAAATCAATCTCAAGAGCTTAAACACAATTTGCCCTTAGTTTTTTCAAACATTGAATCTTAAATGTTATAAAACTGGTTAGTGAGCGGATAGGAGCTGTACAATGTATGTATGTAGTGCGGGTATTCCAAATCAATCTCAAGAGCTTAAACATAATTTTCCCTCCGTTTATTCGAACATTGAATCTTAAATGTTATAAAACTGGTTAGCGAGCAGATAGTAGCTGTACAATGTATGTAGATAGTCCAGGTATTCCAGATCAATATCAAGAACTTAAACATAATTTGCCATTCCTTTTATCGAACATTGAATCTTAAATGTTATAAAACTGGTTAGTAAGCGGATATGATCTGTAAAATGTTTCTATGTAGTGTGGGTATTCCAAATCAATCTCAAGAGCTTAAACACAATTTGCCCTTCGTTTATTCGAACATTGAATCTTAAATGTTATAAAACTGGTTAGTGAGCGGATAGTAGCTATACAACGTATGAATGTAGTGCGGGTATTCCAAATCAATCTCAAGAGCTTAAACACAATTTGCTCTTCGTTTTTTCAAACATTGAATCTTAAATGTTGTAAAACTGGTTAGTGAGCGGATAGGAGCTGTTCAATGTATGTATGTAGTGCGGGTATTCCAAATCAATCTCAAGAGCTTAAACACAATTTGTCCTTCGTTTATTCGAACATTGAATCTTAAATGTTATAAAACTAGTAGTAGGAAAAATGGCGGTTCTGGCACAGATGATTAATGACCTTATCACTTTTGACTCCTCCACCTCCATACTTGGGAGTGACTCTTTCATACTTGACAGTGAATCCTCCATACTTGGGAGTGACTCCTCCATACTTGGGAGTGACTCCTCCATACTTGGGAGTGACTCCTCCATACTTGGGAGTGACTCCTCCATACTTGGGAGTGACTCCTCCATCCTTTGGAGTGATTCCTCCATACTTGGGAGTGACTCCTCCATACTTGGGAGTGGCTCCTCCATGCTTGAGAGTGATTCCTCATCACTCATCAATTTGGAATTTTCTAGAAGATTTTTTTTTGGTATCATACCAAAAAACAACCAATCAGCGTCAGCAGAGAATACATGAAAAGGGTATAAAAGAATGTGTAATTTAAATTTTCAGTCAGTTTGCAATGGCGTTTGTTTGTGAAATGGTTGGTTTTGTGCTTTCGCTGCTCTGTAAACCACTTCGCGGTTTTTTGGAGAGCTATCAAATTACGTCACGTCGTAATGTGGTGGACCCTGCTGTATTCCTTAATCACAGCAGGCGTCAGTTGGAAAATGCGATCAAAGAACGGTTGTCGACATGGAATGGTCTCAAGGCATACGTTTGGATGAAGGTTACGTTCGAGAAGGATATGGATCCTGATACGACAATCAGCGCAACCTTCTCAGGCAAACTACAGCGATTCCTTTTTCCACCGTCAATCAACATACATCAATGACTTCGATGATATTTTAAAGAACATTGACACTTTTGTTCAAAGGACATTATGGTATTGTAAACAAGTGGAACACCTTGACCTCCACTTGGCTCGATACGTTGGATTACGGGGGCTACAAGCCTCTCCCAAAAACAATTCAATATAAAAAGGCTGTCGTCAATGTCGAAAAGTGATAACAGATGCTTCCAATGGGCTATATTATCACCCTATATCTCCACCACAAATCCTCAACGGCAATCAAAATACGAAGAATATGTCGTTAATATAAAATGCGACGGTATAACTACCGGTTCAAGTCAACGACATCAGCAAGTTTGAAAAGGTAATAATATTGGTGTCAGCGTGATATCGTGCAAAATAAAGACGATATACTTCAATTTCGAAATACACACAAAATGCTTCGAGCTCCATATACCATCTATGCTGATTTTGAAACGCTTCTTCTCCCAGTCGATTCTTGTCAACCCAACCCCTCAACTTCATACACCGAAGCTTATCAAAAACATCAAGCATGTGGATATGGGATGATTGACATTTTTCAGTGCTATGGAGACGATACAAAGGAAATGGGGAAACCTGTGGTATATCGCGGTAAAGACTGTGTCAAAAACTTTTTACTCAATGTAATTGAATTGGGTAACAAGTACCAAGAGCGTGTCAATAATCAAATACCGCTGCAGATGACTAAAGACGACTGGTATCAATACCATTACACTAAAGATGGCTTCATTTGTGGCAAACAACTACTTTACGATCGTGTCAGAGACCACTGTCATCTTTGTGGTCGATTTCGGGGTGCAGTCCACAATGAATGCAACATTAGCTACAAGATAAACCGGGATGTCAATATATTTTTCCACAACTTACGAAAGTATGATAGTCATCTCATCATGCAGGAGATTGGTAAATTAACCAATCAACTTAAAATGGAGCTCGATTGTATACCCAAGTGTGCTGAGGATTATCTGTCCTTTAGCATCAAACTTCAACATCAAATTGCTGAACAGCAACAACAATCTGCAACATATGACCCCAACGGCTACCTCGCTCACCTCTTTGCTATACACGACTCAATGCAACCAAAGATTCAACATCATCTAGGAATTGACGAAGATGATTTGTCTGATGTGATTTCTCTTGATCAACTAGGTGAGGGCGAAGATAGCGATATGGAGGATAACGAACTTTTGGATAATATTGTGGCTGAAGATACTACGACAGCGGAAGAGAGTCCAAAGCCTAAAAAATATACTTGGTCTCTCAAGTTTAAAGACAGTTTTCAATTCCTATCTTCTTCCCTCCAAGCGTTGGTGGACAATTTAAAGAAGGATGGCAAATTTCCAGCAATGACGACGGAAATGGGAATAATACGGAACTATTATTACGAAAGGGGCTGTACCCCTATGATTATATGGACTCTTGGGAACGCTTTGATGATACGCAGCTACCTTTTATGGATGTGTTCTATAATAAACTAAATGATCAAAATATAACTGAAGATGATTATAAACATGCGGAAAAAGTATGGTTTGAACTAAATTTGGAGAACATGGGACAATACCATGATCTCTATGTGAAGACTGATGTTTTGTTGTTATGTGATGTATTTGAAAGTTTTAGAACTTTTGCTATTGATAATTATAAGTTAGACCCAGTACATTATATAACGCTCCCAAGTTTTGGATGGGATGCTTGCTTAAAGTTGACGGGCGTTCGGTTACAATTGTTGAAAGACTCTAACATGTACATGTTTTTTGAACATGGCATACGAGGAGGTATTTCAATGACTTCACACCGTTATGCCAAAGCCAACAACAAGTATCTTGAAAATTATGACCCAAGTAAGGAGACAAACTATATAATGTACTTGGATGCTAATAATTTGTATGGATGGACTATGGTTCAGAAGTTACCCGTAGATGGATTCAAGTGGGTAGAAGAGAGTCGTCTGTCAAAAATAAATTGGGAAAAGGAGGGGGATGTTGGTTATGTTCTTGAAGTTGATCTAGAATACCCAGATTACTTACATACATTACCCAGTGATTACCCACTTGGTCCCGAATCTATGAAAATTGAAGACTCAATGTTGTTCGCCATATTGCGTCCAGGTAAAGGAAGGAATTTTAGAATGAATTACATCCCAATCCAGAAAACTTGTTCCAGCAACCTCAACAACAAAACTAAATATATCATACATACGAGGAATTTGAAACTGTATACCGAGTTGGGACTAGCAAGGTAACTAAAATCCATAGGAGACAGCAGCATAATTCAGTTTAACCAGCGACATTGGATGAAACCCTATATTTTGTTTAATACCGAAAAACGCAAAGAGGGCAAAAGAGTGAGGTATTTTGAAAAGGATTTATTTAAACTGCTAAATAACGCAGTCTTTGGAAAAACTATGGAAAATGTACGGGCCTATAAGAACATTAAACTTATAAATTGCCCAAAAAAGTTTCAAAAGTTGGTATCAAACCCTCGTTATAGCGGTAGTACAATCTTTGATGAAAATTTAGTGGCGGTTTCAATGAAGAAACCAAGTGTTTGTTTATGCAAACCAATTTACGTGGGTTTTACTGTTCTTGAGCTCTCCAAAATGTTAATGTACGAATTCCACTATAAATATATCAAAAGCAGGTATGATTGTCATCTGCTGTTTACCAATACCGACAGTCTCTGCTATGATATATACGCGGAGGATGTCTACGGTGACATGAAGGAGGACATAGAATATTTTGACACCAGTGACTATTCACCCGATCACTTCCTATACTCTACCACAAACAAAAAGGTTTTGGGTAAAATGAAAGATGAAACTGCTGGGATTCCTATTGAAGAATTTTGTGGATTGAAACCAAAAATGTACTCGTTAAAATGTGGAGGTGTTGAGAAAAAGAGAGCAAAGGGCGTCAAAAAACAAACACTCAAAAAAGCTATACATATGGATGATTACATCCAGACTCTAAGAAATACCACTAGGCTTAGACATTTAATTAAAAATATTTCAAACAATAAACATCAACTGTATACGGTTGAGCAGAATAAGATTAGTTTGAGCGCTTATGACGATAAGCGATATATTTTACTAGATTGGGTAACTTCTATTCCATACGGACATTGTGATATTATGGATTGTTCTGATTGATATTTTTACTTTGTATTTATATATGTATTTTGTTCTATTTATAATAAAATTTAAAAAATTAGCATGAAATACATGAAAAGGATGCACATACTATACTTTACAAGTTAATATGGCTAACAAATCTGTTTCGTTTTCTGAATTTGTGGAGCAAGAACCGGAAATATATCAGAAGAAGCAAAATTTTTGAGGTAAAAGAATTGATTTGAAAAAGGTTATTCCAATAATCGTTACTCTGCTTACAACGATTGCAATAGAGACCGGTTTCCTGGTTAACAAACATGAAAAGAAGTCCTGTATTGAAGGAACATCACTCAATAGACCTTTATGCTTCGAAGATTGGACAAAGTCTCGAATTGAATCTTGGTTTCCAGCTCGTGGATACAACATTCACTGGGTGAACCGAGCAAACGATAATCTACAATTTGACATAATACTTCACCCTCCTCGTTCCATCAGACTGTGGAGTGAAAAAGTCGTCTATCTATTTGATATATCTGAACATCTATTTCGAAGGTTCGTGGTACAGTATAAGAATCTCCTCGTGCTGATTCAAACAGACGATACATACAAGGGATTTTATTTAACAAATTGCAACTTGGAATACTCTTTCATCGCGAAATTGTCAACCTTCAATCTACAACGAGTCTTTGAAAAACGACTGATTAGAGTAAACATTAGAAATGCTGACCTATTCCTATCACGCGCAAACGAAACATTTGGAGTATGAAAATAGTAATACGTCTTGGTTTGTTGTGACGGAAGAATCGAGACAATGGATGATTGAAAAATGTTTGACTGAATTTGATTATATAATGTATATTGGAAACAATGAATATATAATGGAGAAACAATTTGATGATATTGTTGGTGTGGTAATGCCCTGTGGTATGTTAACATGTACAGTGAGGATTGTATATGATATTTATAAAGATAAGATTGTAACCAGTTACCCAATAAACATGAAAAGATAATAGCATCTTGTATATATTAATCATGAAGCTGGAAGATTTATATTACAACTTGAAAAGCCCTGCCGCCTTTTCAGGGATAAACAAACTATTGCAACATGCTAAAAAATATGGTTATTCCAAGCAGCAAATTAAAGAGTGGCTACAAGGTCAGGATACATATACACTTCATAAACCCAAACGGAAGAGGTTTCGAAGGATTAAAACAATAACAAAGGGTCTCAATGATTTATGGCAAGCTGATCTTGCAGATATGACACGATTGTCTAGGTATAATGATGGCAACAAATATCTACTAGTGGTTATAGATGTGCTGTCTAAATTTGTCAGAGTTGCCCCCTTAAAGTCTAAAAACTCAAAATTAGTATGCGAAGCCTTGGAAACCATGTTTCGCATTAACCGTCCAAATCATATTTTCTCGGATCGTGGCGCTGAATTTACAAATATCACCTTCAAAAATCTCTGTCAAAGGTACGAAATAATTTGCTATACTGCTCAGAATGTTGAAACCAAGGCTGCAGTTGCGGAAAGATGCATCCGTACTTTGAAATCCAAAATATATCGATACCTTACCAAACACAATACGTATCGCTATATCGACATTTTACAAGACATTGTTGATAACTACAATCACACAAAGAATCGTTATGGTTTCCGTCCAGTGGATGTAAATGTTGAAAATGAATCTGATATTTTAAACATTTTGTTCCCTCCTCGAGGACACAGAGTTCTTTCATACAAGTTTAAGCTTAATGATGCTGTAAGAGTTGCAAGTGCTCAATTTATCTTCGACAAGGGATACAAACCTCAATGGTCTCAAGAGGTATTTTATATTACAAGACGAATACATTCTGATCCTCCTCGTTATAAAATTAGCGATTACGGAAATGAAGATATCTTGGGAACATGGTACGAGCAGGAGCTTCAAAAGGTGCGTGTAGGGGATACCTTTAAGATTGAAAAAATATTGAAAAAACGTAGAATGAAAGATGGTACTCGTCAATATTTAGTAAAATGGTTTGAATATCCTGAAAAATTCAACAGCTGGGTTGATGAGCAAGACATGAAAAGAGTATGACCCACTTATCAATTTTTAAAATGGAGTCAATACCGTTAGAAGTACCGTTTACCTGTATTGTGTCAGGCGCAACAGGAGTAGGGAAAACTCATCTTGTGGCTCAACTGTTGCGTAAAAATCTATTTGATAAGCAATTTGAAAAGGTTGTTTGGTGTTATGGAATGATGCAACCTATGTATCATCAATTGTCAGAGGAAATGGATAATTTAACGTTTGAGGAAGGATTCCCCACCGTGGTTGAAAGGAATGAAGGACAAACACTCTACATTCTTGATGATTTAATGGAGTACTCAAATGACAAAACATTGGCAAATATGTTTACCCGAATGCGACATGCAAATATTAGTACTATATTTATAGTGCAAAACTTTTATCATTCTGGAAAGTACATGACAGAAATTTCCAGAAACGCTCAGTACTTATTTCTATTTCCAAACCCACGTTCGAAATCAATGATTGCAACGTTAGGAAGACAAATGTGGCCTCATAAGCCCAACTTTTTATCTACAGCGTTTGAAATGGCAACCAATGAGAAGCCATACAGCTATCTGATGATCGATCTGAAACCTAATACACCTGAGGATTTACGTGTTAGGGAAAATATTTTTGATCAAACTGCAGTATACAAACCTACATGAAAAGACACGTTATCTTGATATCTATAAAAGATATGGATCGTCATTCCGCAACAATATCTCTGGCCTGTGCCTTGGTTAAAACTGACAAGAAATGTGTTAAAAGTTTTATGAAGTCTGCCCCTGTATCCATAATCAAGTCTTTGAGCGAAATTTGTTATAATATTTTATATGGCAACATTCCTCTTACTGAGCAACAGATTAAGCAACTACGCAAGCAACGATCCTCAATATACAAATTATCGTCTTTAAAGTTGTCTGATAACATGAAAAGACAACATGTTACAATGGATCTTTTAAAAACATTGATTGCAGTATGGCCAAGCGATACCTCTTAGTTTCTCCCAGCTGGTTAGAGAAACAAACTCAAACTAATGGAGAACCAGTTAGAATTAGTGTGGATACAGTTGAGGATAAGTCAAAGGAGGATATTTCAAGTCTATTTTCCAAGCGTCTACAGCCCAAAGTCAAACTACTTTCCAACCATTTGAATCCCGTAAAGCAAGATTCAAACAACCGTGTTCAGTATAATGACGGATCTGCAGGGTCAACACTATACGATATATTAAGGTATTTGGTAACTGACAGCGGAAAATTTTCAGCTCCCCGTCCAATAGACATTGACCAATTTCGAACGGAGTATATGCAGGGTGTACCTAATGGGGCTTTAGGGAGAGGCAAGGAAGTACATGAAAAGAAAAGTATCGACTGGAAACGTTTATATTGAACAATATGTCAACATCAACTACGTTTAAGTTTTGTGAATCAAAAGACGGTCGAGCCTTGGCGCTATTTGCTACTGGCTATTGTCCGTTGAGCAGCGTACATGTCGCTGATTTCAAAGTGGATGATATGACATATAGTAGTATTCAGCAATATTATGAATCGGAAAAGGCGAATTACTTCAACTGCTATGAAGCAAGATATGAAATATTGATGGAGCGTTCTCCCAAGAAGATAATAAATATTGGGGATAATTTAAAATTCTTCGACCAACCAGAATGGGACAAGGTCAAGTATGATGTCGTACTTAAAGCTATGGAGGCTAAAGCCAATCAACATAACCCCACCTACGACCTGTTGATGTCTACAAAAAATGCTGTGATTGCAGAGGCCAGCAAATTTGGCAATGGTGTTGGGCTATATATAGAAGACGCAAACGTCAACGATGTCAGTCTTTGGACTAAAGACAATTGGTACGGTCGTCTGTGGATGTCAGTTCGCTATGGACTTCAAAATAACCAACTTAGTAGTAAAGACTACAACCAATAATAACATTAACTTGCTACAACTCAGCAGTGTGCTACAGCGATTACGATACAACCCATGTCGTTTTCGTGCTGGAACTTTGAAGTTGTCAAGCGGAAGTGTGATATTATGGCCAAATGGCAAACTATTGTTTCTGGGATACAAATCAATGGATGACTTGCGTTCGGATGCGAAGAATTTTAAGAAAATTTTGAAAAACTTTGGATACTGAACTGATGAATTTGAATTTGAAATTTGTTCAGTAACTGGTGTGTGTAAATGTAATGCTGCTATTGATTTAAATATTTTGTATGAAAAGCTGAGAGGCGATTACACTATAACATACCTACCGGAATTATTTCCAAGTTTGAGTTTTAGACATAAGAGTGGGACATTGTCCGTCTTTAGAACAGGGAAAATTGTAATAACAGGTGTAAAGTCTCTTGGTGATATGTATGATATTGTAAACGATATATGTAAATTAATTTTTTGAAATAAAGAGAAAAAACAACAGCACTACATGAAAAGGCTATAATGGTATTTATAAACAGCTTAAATGGAGATTATTGTTGTGAGAAAGTTAAATGATTTGACAGTACAGCTTCCTATACCAATTGAAGCTGATTACGTCCTTGTGATGGGTTACAAGCTATTTGGATCCATAGATAAAAATAAAATGCCTTACATGATAAAGGCAAATTTTATTGAACCTAAAATTGTGGTTTTACAGAAATCCTTTGTGTTTTAACTGGACAAAAAGTGGAGACTTGCTCCAAATTGAAGAATAAATTTACTTCAGACCTAGTTTTTCAGGTAACAGACAATGTAGGAAATGCGATTTCCTCGTTCGCAGATAAAGTTTTGTACTTACATTTAAAGTTTATAAAAACATGAAAAGGATTTCAGTCTGTTAATATTTAAAACAATGTCTATTAGTGTGAAAATCAACCCAGTTTTCCAGGGACAGAGACAAAAACCCAAAAGGAAAACCCTGAAACCCAAGCGAAAATCCCTCAAAACTAGGAGAAAAACTTTAAAGCGCAAAGTTGTTACACGAAGGGTTAAAAAACATGAAAAGAAATTGAAACGTTTAAAATCTAAGAAAATTTTCTAATATGGAAAACAGCAACCTTGACTGGAGTCGAAAGCCTCAACAACAAAATGAAATTGAGAGCTGTCAGCTTGTTGAGTTTACCAGTGTCAGCGGACAGCAGATTGAGGATGCTGCGACACCGTTGGAATTTAAGATTCCAAAGTCTGATTACCTGGTGGATATGAATCGGTTGTTTCTCAAATACAAAGTTAAGCTATCGGCGGCTCAACCACCCCAAGCACCAGCAAACAAACCACCTACAAAGAAACGAGGAAAACGGCAAGCCCTTTCAGTTGTACCATAAATTAAGGGGATTAAGTATATTAATAAAATTGAATAGTGTTGATTATATTGGTAAATATTATAATGATGAAAATTCATATAGGTTGTTAACAGATTGTGCTAATTCAGTAGTGATGCACAAAATTCGTCCAAAACTTTATCCATTGAGTTGTTCCTGTTTAATGTTTCAGTTGATTGACATGTTTCGGTTTGATGTTGAGATATATGCATTTGTGTCGTTGGAAATACCGACTGATCGTATGAGGTTGCTAATTTTGCTTGTTGCTGTGGAACGACGACTAATGATTCTGACTGCGATTCTGTATAATGCGGCTTTTGAGTCATGTCACGCGATTGATGAATAACTTGCGGAGCTTGATAATCAAAAGGTTGCTGATAGCATGTTTGTGGTTCGTTTCGCGATTGCTGATGCCCATTGATAACTGGCCGATGCGCATTTTGCGAGATCTGATATTGAGTTGGTTGCTTATATCATGTATGCGAATCGTTTCGCGGTGCTTGGTACTCATTGATAACTGACGGATGCACATTTTGCGAGATCTGATATTGAGTTGGTTGTTGATACCATGTATGCGAATCGTTTCGCGATGCTTGGTACTCATTGATAACTGACGGATGCACATTTTGCGAGATCTGATATTGAGTTGGTTGCTGATACCATGTATGCGAATCGTCTCGTGGTAATTGATACTCATTGATAACTGACGGATGCACATTTTGCGAGATCTGATATTGAGTTGGTTGCTGATACCATGTATACGAATCGTTTCGCAATTTTTGTTGCTTATTGCCACT
The DNA here is from genome assembly GCA_030248225.1 of Trileptium ribeirensis. Taxonomy (NCBI): domain Eukaryota; kingdom Metazoa; phylum Nematoda; class Enoplea; order Enoplida; family Thoracostomopsidae; genus Trileptium; species Trileptium ribeirensis. The sequence continues at coordinate 2,143 of JASANE010024783.1, read as the reverse complement.
TAATGAATGCATATTTTGAGGAATCTGATATTGAGCTGGGTGTCGATACAACGCATGCGATTCATTTTGCCACGTGTAATTGTAGTACTGTGCTGTTCCAGTTGGTGGTTGTCGTGGTTCTATGAAACATTCCTGGTTTCTCGTTTCTGGTTGTTCTGATTGAGCCGGCTTGTAATTTTGCGTTTCGTCTAATGTAGACTTAATTGTTTCGCTGTATTCATCGTCGCGCGTCGTTGATTTATGCTCGGAAACTTGTTTATCAGTGAGTTTGTCAATAACTACTTTGGGGGTTTTTGTAGAAACAATTTCATTATGAAATACCTTTTCTAAATACGCAATTCGCGCTTCAAGCTGGTAAATTGTAACTCGTTTTTTCCGGGGTGTAGTGGTTTCATGAATTTCTTTTACATGTCTCAAAAGGTTGGCTTTCCTCATAAACGATGCATTACATGCGTCACAATTGTGCATTTTAGTAACCCGTGCAAAGTATAAACTGAAACATAAAGATAAAAAGTAATTCAATCTTTGATAACGCAGAAATCTAAACGTTTGAGCATGATAACATTTTCAAATTGATTTATATTAAACTTTTCAAAATCTATGCAGCATTTAATTTTGTAATAGATAATTATCTAGTACTTATTTGTGCGGAAACCTTGTGTGAAATAAGATGAGGGTAAAATTCTAGGTCTTCCAGAGCAAGATAATTTTATTCGCCATGCAGGGCGTCGGCAGGGTATCACCTAAATTCAGAGGCGTGCTTAGCATAACAGTGGCCTCTACTAAACACAAGACGCAGTGACCTCAACATAAGTCAAGACCCAGGACGTTGACGCTATACCACTCCTGCTGTTTTTGATTTATTGCTGAAATCGCGTTATATTTTTAGAAAAGGGGACAGCTTTTGTGCAGGGGGTCCGCGGGGCGCCAGTCCCCTACTTAGGCTTAGTCCAAGCCTCATATAATGTACGAAGGTTAGGCTGTGGTTCAGCCTAGCTCGTCGAGGAATGAACGGTCTACAGCTTGCTTAACCGAAAATTTGATGTTTCCATTTTGGTATATATAATCTATGCATGCCAAACTTGCTGAGCAAACATACAATTTTTTTTGTATTTTGAACTATATTGAATGCTATCTATATATATGACCAATACTCATATTGAAAGAAAGAACTTGAAAACAAAAGTTATAAAAATTCATTCGATTTACTACATTTCAAAACTGCTTTGTTCTGGCACATATGAATTATTCATATAACGCAACGCGCAGAGTTGTCATGGGAACATAGTAATATTTGGAGGCATTTTAGGCTAAAATTAAATTGTCATGCATTTTATAAAATGTAGTTGGGATGTGTGCCACTTGAGGGGCTTCATATATATATTTAAACGTTCATTATCGATAAGAATACGATTACAACATTTCGTAAACAATAAAAAGAACCTGTGGCGCAGCAGAAGAAGACTGTAGCCGTATATAATTACCACAGCCAAGGCGCAAAAAACACATCGCACCGCATCGCTGTACTTCATCCAAAAGTATCATATTGCATTACACAAATACCATGGTTTTTTCAGGAAGACTTTAATTTTGAAAGAACATCGTCAACCACATACGATATAAAGCATCGCATTTTAGTAAAACTACTATGCAGAAAGTCATGTATGAATTGTCTTAGCGCCGACTATTCTGCTATAGATTGCCGTACAATTGTGAATCTGTGCCAGCGACCCTCTTTGTTGGTTAAAAAGCAGGCGCTTCGAAGAACTTAATCGAATATATGCATGAAAGCGCAGAATAGCTAATTATTATGTTAATTATGATCAATGCGAACGGTTTTAATTGAACCTTAAATAAGAGTTATTTTATTTTTACAGCAAACTGTAACATTAAACAACTTTTAGCCAAAACGTCAAGTTCAATACTTCTGGTGGTGGAGGAATCACTCCGAAGTATGGAGGGTCACTAGAAATTATGGAGGAGTCACTCCGAAGTATGGAGGAGTCACTCCCAAGTATGGAGGAGTCACTCCCAAGTATGGAGGAGTCACTCCCAAGTATGGAGGAGTCACTCCCAAGTATGGAGGAGTCACTCCCAAGTATGGAGGAGTCACTCCCAAGTATGGAGGAGTCACTCCCAAGTA